>JASAND010008945.1:0-136079 GCA_030248195.1 Trissonchulus latispiculum | reverse complement strand
CCCCCACTCGTTCCCCTCCCCACTTTTTTGGGCTTCCCCCCCACTCATCCTAAGGAGCCCATAAAATTCCAAATTTTTAGGTTTTTTGGTCAAAATTTTCAAAAATTTTCCGGCTTCGCCGGAATTTTTTCGTCAAAAATGGTCTATTTTGGTGCTAAAACTCAATTTTTGAGCACTTTTAAGCTTAGTTATAGCAGTATATGTAGAAAACAGGCTTTTTATACTGTATTTTTGGCATTTTTAGCCCATTTTATTCCCCCCCCCCCCCCCACTCGCCCCCCCCCCCCACTTATTTTTGCCTAGAAAAACCCCAGCCCATATTAGTCGCCCCCCCCCCTTAACATGTAGTAGTAGTACGTGGTAGGTAACAGCTTAATCCAATTTGCTGGGGACAATGCAATGGACTATTAAACTTGCTGAAAGTTCGCACATCTACATACAAGCCACCACAGAATATCTGTGCAAAATACCAGCCACAGCCCTTCACTGTTCTGTCTTTATCTCTCTCTATGCTGATCAGATGCGACAGAAGCATCATCAAATGGGTGGATCAGTTGTAAACAATTTAGTGCAGACACCGCAAGGGATCATTAATTTTGCTCAAATTTTGCACACTTAGTGCAAACATATCGTTCTATTATTGGACAAAAATCTGTGTCTTACTTTTTTTTACTGAGCGCTTGCAATGATTCCAAATGTCACCTTTCCAGGATGCTACTTTTTCAGACTGCCGTCACTGTACGACTTCGAAGTCAAAATTTAAAGCATGCAGCACCATTCGAAATGCATATCGTTTTGAAGCTCATAAAAAAACTTTCGAACGGCGTATATACCATAATCCTAGGAAAAATGAGTCGCGAGTAATAGAACGAAATATCAGCACCGTTGCTGTCCCAAAACCGCAGTCTGGGTTCCCAACTTCAAGTCGCCATTGCTCGAAATTGGCTGACCCAAATGCAATAATATTTTGCCTGGTTAGTACATTCCCTAGGACCATCAAACTGGCAGAGTTTACGGCAAGATTCTATTTTTTGACCCATCGCGGCTTCTATGTGTCCAAGTGTGAATCACTCAGAAATTGACTGATATATATATATATATATATATATATATATATACGTATAAATGTAAGTACGTGACTAAACTCGTGCTATTGAAGTAGCAAGAAGCTACTGGAACGCTATTCCTCTGATTAGTAAACGCCAAGAACACACATTCGTTCACTTGTCATCAGGATGAGAAGAGTACGGAATTCTTAGTCATCCTAACATCTTATCTCATACGTAATAGTCATCCATAATTCAAGACAAGCATGCTAAGACTGCTAAGCTAACACTTTTAGCATATTGTTTGCAGCTGTACTTACATAACAGTACGAAAAGATGTGTATATATAATATACGTATGTAAATGTATGAGTATATAGCTAAACAACACATAAAAAGACACAGCACGGAGGCGTCACATTCTCAATTAACATCCAATCCAAGATATTATATATAGAACCTCAGAGTAAGCTGCTTTAGGCTTCGATCCCCTCCCTTTTTATAGCAAACTACTTCAAACCTCTAGCTAAGGGTTGCTGACTCCTTATTTCCGTCCACAGATGTTGCCTGAACTCTGCACACAGACAGACCGCTATGTCCTACATACAGAAGCCCACATGCAAGGCAAGCCGCTATGCTCTATATACAGAAGCAGATATACCAATCTACATGTCCATAACACGGATATACGTTATATATATATACTTATATGCATGCTCAGCACAGAAGGACGTAAGCATATACGTACGTACTGAAGGTTTGGTATGACTTGGCCCAACTTTGAATTGGCCCAATAACAATGATTGGTTGTTTAACACAACATCGCTCGACCAATTAAATTCAAAAGAACGTAGACATGCATTGCACGTGAATGTTAGTGCAAGAGTTTATTTTAGATTTGTGGAAATTGTAGGAAATCAAGGGATGCAAAGGTTTAAGAAACTATTCATTATATAAACCTTAAAGAAAATTTTAAAAACGGTTTTAATATTAAAGTTTGCTGTCTAAATTTGAAATATAATTTTTTAACATTTCTCAGTCTTTTCTTGCCGTCTAGTTAATTTTATTTTATTGTGAATATATATAGGCGTATTTAGATTATCAGTTAAATTTAATTAATTTTAATTTAAAAATCTTTATTTACCACAGAAAATAGTTACTTTTGTAAACAGTTCCCCTCCTCTTCCAGTTATTTACACGTGATAAAGTCTACCGTAAGACTTTCTCTCTTTAGTAAAGTGGGCGGGGCTTAGCAGTTTAAGTGACAGTTAGACCAAATCAGAGTTGGGCCAAACAAGACTACACCGTACTGAAACATGACAACGTGGTGTAACCAGGAGGAAAGCATTCCTACATGCACTACGTATATGTACATCGTCGATACATGTACGCACGTAAATATGATATGGATGGGTAATGCATTTAGAAATGGACCAGAACAGTGGGCTAAGGACTATTAGCTAAGACCTTTATTCGGTCATGAAGAACTACCAGAATCATTAGATAACCCACTGGCTGGCTCTCAAGACAGCACACACACGAACACACACTCATACGTACGCATACACCCACTCACAAACCCGCACACCATGCCTTTTTGGGCGATACCTGACCATAACTTTCGCAAAACTTAACCAATTTAGGTCAAAATAGGCATGGATGCATTTGAATACCTACATTTCTGATCGATCAGCAGCAAAATTTTAAAAAAATTTAAATTTTGAAGTTTTCAAGGGGGGACAAAGAACCAAACATTTTTGCATAAAAGGGTTTTCTGGGTCGCTGAACACGAATCTGATAATCGTTCTTCGATCCAGCTTGTTGTTAGCTAGATATAAGCTTACAACTTTAGCAATGTATGCGACTTTTTAGCAAAATTGGGGACAAAAATGATATTGGATCCCCTGCCTTGGTCCCTCCTTGGAAAACTTAAAAATTTTAAATTTTGCTGCAGATCGATTAGAATGCTTTCAAATGCATCTTCTACCAAATTTGAACTAAATAATTAAGTTTTGCGAAAGTTACGGACAGGTGTACGTCTGCCTTAGTCTCGCCTTTTGAAAATCGGATTTGGGTGAATTTTGCGTTTTTTGAGTGAGTGTCTTTGATTTCAACAATGCAAAATTACAAAAATGGCTTCTCAACGTTATATATAACTGCTATAAACAAACACACTTAGCGTCGAATTAATGCGTTTTTACGAGTTTTTAATAAGTTTAAGAGTCTTAGCTTAATTATACATTGCGTACTCATTAAACCATGGTAAGTACGTACTAAATAGGAACAGACAACAAAAAAATAGATACGCAGGAGGGTTGGTGGGGTCGCAGCCCCCCAGTAGTTGAACATAATTTTAGTTTTGGAGTAGATTTGCTCCTAAAACTTTTAGTATCCTATGTCAAATCAAAATAGAAGCAAAACAACATGCACAGTACGTTTGCTTAGGCAAAAGTGTATAAGCTGCTGCAGACACGGAAGAATCAATGTAAACTTGGAGAAGTAAGTGGGGGTGGGGTGCCAGAATCCAAACTACAGTAAAGTATCAGAAGAAATACATTTAGAGCACTCTAGAAAGTCCAACTATCGCATTTTTCGGGTACATGCTTTGGTGCGTATTTTTGTTTTTGACTGCGTATTTTTAAGCTCGACTGCGTAAATAAATACGCAATAAAAACCGTGACACACACACACACATATATAGACAAGCATGGAGTTCGTTACAATTTCAGTGTATAATCTGTATAATGGGCACTGGAGTGGATATCCGGATATCCGTGTACATTTCAGACAAAGTAATGAAAAATTAGCAAATTTTTGACAAAAATTCCAAAAAATCTAAAATGTTTTAAAAAATATCTTTGAAAATATTTCTGAATCCATGGTTATCGCTTGGTTGCATGATAGAAATTCACAGCGTACCCAAAAGTTGACTGAAAAATGAAAATTTACTGCAAAATCGGAAATTTTTCTTGAAGTTAAGTTTTGAATAGGCGGATAACCGGATATCCGTTAACGCAAAATAGGCGGATATCCGGATATGAAAAAATATCCGGTGCCCATCACTAATAATCTGCAGTGCAGACAATTCTTTAACGGAACACGCTATTACTACGTGCCAATAACAAGCAAAGTTGACCTCAATGCAGCAGTCTAGTCTATCGATAAACATCTTAACAGGGCAGGTGTAGAAAGTCAAACAAAAGTTCAAACTTTAATAATTTTAATTTGAATATATTACCACTATATATTATATAGCAAGCTTAACAAAAAAATCCGAAATTTTAACAAAAAAATCACCCCACCCTGACTCACAGGAAAGTCGCAGAGACCCAATTTTTTCCATGGTGACAGCCACACATTTCGACATTACAGCCCCTAGGCCCTCTCCATGCATTGAGGCCAGACGTTTAAGTAAGGGTACCCAAAAGTGAATTGCATTTGTAGGGGTGGGGTTATAAGGATCAGGGTCGCTGAACCAGTACGTATTTGAAGAACGTTTTTGGTCCAGCTAGATAAGTTTAAACGGTCAGCTTACAACGATAGCCTCCTTACGTATTATATACTAGCTACCGAAAATTTGAAAATTTTATTCAGATTCAACAAAAGGAGCAAAAGTTTTTGATCCTCGTCGCCCTTTACAAAATTTTCTTTTCTAAAAATAAAAGCAGGGCTGTGGCAGGCAAAGAGCAAGAGATCCGAACAGACTTTTACGTAACACGACTAAATTAAATTGAACCAAATCTAACCGGACGTTCAATTAAAATAGAAAAATTAAATACGGTACGTATATAATGTAGTCATTTTCTATCATGCATTCAAAACGGTTGAACAAATTGGTTTTCATTTTCCAACCTTCTCCATATTTAAAGTCCTGAAAAATACCAGACATCAAATGAGTTTATACCTTCATAACAATCGCGTATTCCGTTGAAAAATATGTAAAAGTTTTCATAACCGATGAAAAGCAGAGATAACCATGACTGGAAAGAGTAAATTGGAACAATAAACAGAATTCTGACTATCCAGCGCTGCTCACTGGGACATGTGTACCAACGAAGATGCTGATATATCTTAAAAATACATAGAACAAACCCAAATATAATAACCATAAACAACGTACACTGTACACCCAACCCAGGACCAAAATTCTCGGGGCAACCTGAATTAATGGCGGCTGAACCAGACAGGGTGGTTCGATTCCTCAGGGAGATCGGCTTCTTTGGAGGCCGCCGACGTGTGTGATGGGAAGACCGCCGGAAGTCCGAAGACAGCAGCAACAAAAACAGGTACAACGTAGATATATGTACTAAATGTACCATATATATACTTATATATTTGAGGAAAGAACTTATGCATAACTTGAGAGTAGGGCACGAAAAACAACGGCCTTTCACCCTAAAAGCAGTGGTGCAATAGAACGGTTCCACGGAACTCAGAAAGAAGCGTTAAGGTGCCTTCATAGTCGCGAACGCAGGTGTACGAGCGTCGACGCGCACCTACATGTGTATACAAACGTCAATATCAATATACGTGCGTCGATGCGCGTAAACTGACATGCTACAAATGGGCGCGTCGACGCTTCCAGTGGCAGCACTACATCAGGGCGTGATGCTACGTACACTTGGAAGCGTCGACGCCATTCTACGCGCGTCGACTCCTCTAAATGTAACATCATGGCAAAGTAGCGCGTTGACGCGCTTCAACGCGCGTCTACGCACGTCGACGTGCGTCTACGCACGTCTAGAGGCGACTGGGACTATGAAATCACCATGAAGGGCAAGATGCGAAGGGCCACAATTGGAACTAAACTCCACATCTTCTTCTGATACTACTGGGCAAAGAAATACAATCAAAGTTCACGGGTTTACCTCTGCTCAAATGACCTAGGTACAAGACAGTGCCTACTGGGGTTGTTCCACGATGGACCTTGTCGTCGTCGTCGGCTTATTCTACTGCTCCCCCCAAATCGTCCTGGGCTTTTTTACTGGGGGGGGGGGCGCTCCCCACTTTTTGGGTCCCCCCACTCGGCCCCCCCCCCTTTATTGGGCTTCCCCCCTACCCACTAAAAGGTGCCCAGAAAATGCCAAATTTTAAGGATTTTTGGTCAAAAATTTCAAAAATTTTCCGGCACAGCCGGAATTTTTTGGTCAAAAATCGTCTATTTGGCACTCAAACTCACTTTTTGAGCAATTTTTAGCATAGTTATTGTATGTTTGCCAATTTTAGACCACTGGATTCCCCCACTAGTGGGGGGGGGGGCGGCTCCCCCACTTTTTTCGCCTAGAAAACGCCCAGAATCGTCCCCCCCCCCAAGAAAAGTGGGTGTTCCTTTTGGTACCAACTTTTGCCCAGAAAAAATCGCTCAGAAGGCCAAATTTTCAGAAATTTTAGTGTTGAAAGAGATGTTTAGTCGATTTCTGCCTGTTTAAGCACTAAATCAGCTTATTTTTGGCGATTACTATAAAAATAGCGCAATTTTTAGCATTTTCAAGGAAAATTTTGCACCCTCCCTAAAAAATGACTTGCCCCCCAGGGCCCCCCCAAGAAAAATTCCCTAGAATAAGCCCAGCGACTGTTATTCTTGACATCGACAGGAAGATAGACACCCACCGACATTCCATCAACCGTGCAAAGCAGCGTTCTGTGCCGAAAGAGGGAGGTAGATGAATAACCCCAGTGTCGTTCAGTCTTACGCTCACAATTCGCTACCACGACTAAATGACATAAGTTGTCATAACTATATACATACATTTCACGGAAAGAGTGTCCATTGGCGAAATTGACAAATCGGCGAAATTTCACGGAAAATGGCGATTTAACAAATTTAGCTACATTTGTGGACCTTAAGCATGAGCATATTTTTATATCTAAATTTAAGCAATCTCATAAACCAACTCGTTCGCGAAAATTTCCTTTTGAAAATTGAAAAAACCCCAAAATTGCCTAAAAGTTCAAAAATGTTGGCGAAAAATTCTGCGAGAGTTTATTTCGCGAACGCGTTAGTTAACGAGATTAGTTGCAAAATATGCTCAAGCTTAAGGTCCACAAATGTACTTAAATTTGCTAAAATTGCCATTTTTTCTTGAAATTTCGCCAATTTGTCAATTTCGCCAACGGTCACTCTTTCAGTGAAATGTACCGAAATGTACGACTAAATTACATGAGTTGTCATAACTATATACTATATTGTGGTTAATTGATAAAGCTATCTCTACAATACTTTCATACCTGTAAAATATATGCTCGGTCATTAACGTACGTAAATTTCCGGCCAAACAGGGCTTCAAATTTGGACAAAGCATTGCTTTCCAACTGTTAGAATTTACAGCAAAGCTAAGTTATCATTTCATTGAACCAAAAAGCAAGGAGCAATTTTAAGCTTACTTACATATTGGATGTTACAAAGATATCTCGGGTGCCTCTGCTACTAAGAGCCAGCTAAGAATCCACAATCAAGTATTTTTGACCACGCACAATATGATACGTATATATACACTAGCGTAGCCAGAAATAAATTTTGGTGGGGATGCAAAATTTTTTCGTTGGGTCGGGGGGGCTAGAAGCTGAGAAATTTCTCTATTTCGTGACCTTCGTGGAATTTTTTTGCAGAGTATTCGTTGAAATTATAATAATATTTAAGGCGCAGTGCGTGTTCATGCACCCAAATAATGCAGAAGGTGGTCAAAGTACACCAAATAGCGTATAATTGGTATAGAGGTCGGGGGAAAAAACCAAGGTAGTCACTTTTTGGACCCTGCAGAACTACCCAGTGGAGCAATCCGGCTATAAATTATTTTCTTATCAAGCCCTGACTATACTGTCATTTTGGTATATAAATCGCCTCTCTAGGTCCTGTTGTTAATTAGTAATTAACGGTTAATTAGCCGGGGTAAAAAACCAATGGCGGGGAAAAAACCAACCGATGGGAAAAACCAACCCCAATATTCGGCCAGGGTAACTCATATTAGCGATTTTATGCATGCAACAGGTAAAATCGGCGTTGCTGACTTCATATCTGCAGTTTTTTTGCGATATTAGTTATAATAGGTGAGAAAATCGAACATCAAAATTTGCAGCATCAACTGGCTAGGTTTCATCAAATTTGTCAGTTTCTATGTTAAACTACAAAAATTTGTAAATCTTTTGAAATTCGATGAAATAAATTAAAATAAATGTGGTTTCAGTGTTTTTTCGCGTATTTCTTTGTCCCAGAGTACTTTTTGGCCACTTTAGCTGAGCCAAACAGCCGATCCGCCGAAATGAGGTTTTTTCCGGCTAGCACAAAATTGTCAGGTCCAAATGCAATTTTGAGCTGTTCACGTGAAAGAACGCATTAAACTTGCTATGCGGACCGCTATTGAGCAACTAAGAACCATTTTTTTGGAGTTTGGCAGCAAAAGCAAAAATTGGAATTTTCCTACCTTGGTTTTATTTTCCCATTTTTTTAAAATTCTGCTGGCCGCTAGCCAAGCGTCGCAGGAAGACGAGACAGACATTTGCGACAGACACGTATTACGTATACCTATACTGGTACTCATTTTTAAGTGCGAAACACGTATTATATATAATGGTATAAAACACTTAATTCGCGCCGAAGGCGCGAAAATTGTTTGAAAAATGGGCGTTTTACACATGGCAGGAAAAAATTCCTGGTGGGCAATACAACTTCGGGGGGGGGGAATTCCCCCCATTCCCCCCTGTCTGGCTACGCGCTTGTACGTATACGTATTCATTCAAAAAAGAAGCCGATCTAAGAAAGTCAGGGTACAAGCCCCCACCTCTTAAGCTAGTTTTCTTTAAGCTATCCTTAAATCTTTTTTGACCGAATCGAATCAAATCAATTGAAGTTTTCAAACCTCCAGCCGGAGGCAAGAAAAATCCGTTCAACATTATATATACCTGATGTCCGGTCACCAAAAGCGCAGCCCAAGTGAAAAATCCAGCAATGCCTTGAGCTGTGGCTGTCTGAAGAAACACCGGTTGCACGTCCCCTCGAAGCACCGTTTCGTTTTGGAGCCTCTTCACTTCATCCATTTTGGCGTGCCCAATGTCATCAAAACTACGTGCGTATACGTACAAGTGCGCACGTGTTGTCTAAATAAGAATACGTACATAACATAGGCATTATAGTACATAGACACTAGCGTAGATACGGGGGGGGGGCGAGGGAGGGGCGGCCGCCCCCAGGGTTGGGAGTCTCGGTCTCGCCCAAAAGCCGAGACTTGGCCAGTCTCGATCTCGGTCTCGCTCACCTAAAAGTCTCGGACCGAGACCAGAAATTTTTGAAAACATCAAATTTCAGCGAAAATTTTAAATCAGTGTAAAGAGAATTAACTGAGGAGGTGCGGAAACCGTGTGTTTATGTGTTAAAGTCACTAATACTGGGTCTAAGCCTCAAAAAATGGAAGAAATTAAGTTTAAGCTTAAAATTGCCAGTCTCGGTCTCGCCCAAAAGCCGAGACTTGGGTAGCCTCGGTCTCGGTACCCTGGTCTCGGTCTCGGTCTCGGTGAAATCTCAGTCTCGCCCAACCCTGGCCGCCCCCCCCACCGAAATGGTTTAGTCCCCCTGTAAAAAATTGGCCAGAAGAAAAATTTTAAGCCCGCGCGACGCGCGGGCGTTTAAATTTATCATAAACACAAAGAAATTGTATTAAAATGCCCCAAAATTAGTGCATTTGTATATACTTTTCATTGAACATTTTTCGCGCCGTCGGCGCGACTTCATTATTAGCATACAATATACTTAAACCTTTACTAGTTTGCTTTACCTTTTACTTTGCTTTGCCAGCTTTGTATATAGTTGCATAAACTGCATTATTGCAAACATCTGGCTTATTTTTACTGGGGGGGCCTATTCGAGGTCCCCCATACATTAACACGGGTCCGATTCTGGGGGGGGGTCTACCCCGACCTCGGCGAGGGGTCTACCCCTGAAAAATTCCAAAATTTTAAGGGGGTCTGCCCCGAAATTAGCAAAAATTGCGAATTTTTAACGTTTTTGACTAAAAATTAGAAAAAATTACAATATTTCTGGCGATTTTTAAGAAATTTTTTTAAGAATCGCTAAAATTTGCTAAAAAACTATACCTATCTTTGGTAAAAATTGCTGAGGGGTCTACCCTTTTTTCCTTTTTGTACGAGGGTCTGCCCTTTTTTCCTTTTCGCTGAGGGGGTCTACCCGTTTTTTGTCGGTCTGGGGGTCTGCACCCCCCCCCCCATTTCCCTCCCAAGTTATCCTATGCCCCCCATAAATATCGACCTCCACCCCCATAACCCAGAAAATTGCCAAATTTTACCATTTTTACCCTAAAATTTCAAAAATTTTGTCGGCTTCGCCGGATTAACGAAAGTTTCGTTATTTTAGCTTAAAAACACCTAAAATTTGTCATTTTTTAGCGATTTTTGGCAGTTGTTTTTGCACAAAAAACGTTATAGTCAATCGGGAAAAACGCCATTTTTTCAAACTTTTGGACGTGTAGAACTCATTTTTTGGAATTATGGGAAAATTCTTGTAGTTTGAAGAATGGCAACCCCTACGGATTATTTTCATGTATTAATGACTTCTCTGGACTGTAGCAATAGAGAGTACTATGTGATTTATTTCCTGGGGAAGAAAAGCCAAAATCGGGGAAAAAAGCCACTCGTCGGGGAAAAAAGCCACTTTGGTCGAAGCATATCCTGAAGGCGTAGACCAATTCTGAGTGTTCCAACGTGTTCAGCGTCGCTTATTTACCCTAGATTTGTTGTTTACCGAGGCAAATTGCCTTCGTAAAGCATTAAATAGAACTTTTTAGTTTGCAGCATAAACTGGCTAGGTTTCATCAAATATAACGTAAACATACAAATTTTTTAAAAACTTGCTAACCACAAAATAGTGTTTTCCAATGAATTCGTAATGCTCTTTTTGGTCAAATGTGCCAGTTTCAGGATGAAATGTGGAGTGTAGCGGTCAAAACGACAGACGTGACATATTAGTCCAAAAGTTGTGCATTTCAGGGACTGTCCACCTACAAACGGTATACTTTGTAAAACTTGAATTGCTGATTATTTTCAACATAGTTATCATGCCAGAAATCCAGAAAAACTGCTCACTATGGGTCTCGCAATTGACTGGCTTTTTTTCCCGATGGGTCAAATCATCGAGAAAAAAGCCACACCTGCCCAGAGACAACGTGACATCTTGAACTGTTTGCAATAGTATGAGGACAAAGCCAGACATGTTCTCTCTTGATTAATAGAAATTATTCAGATAGCGCTATTGACACTAAAGTAGGGATGCACCGGGGCCTGGCCCCGGCCCCGGCCCCGGTAGTCAGGCCCCGGCCCCGGCCCCGGTGGTCAGGCCCCGGTGCTGACCGGGGCCAAAAATTAGCAAAATTTTGTAAATTTTTGACATTTTTTGACCAAAATTTTGAATTTTCGAAAGTCAAAAAGTGTTTCAAATCGTTTGTTTTCCCGACGATATGAATGAAAACTACGATAGTAACGTTTGTATATCAAATATTTTTGCAAAATTTAAATTTTCCAGAAAATTTTTGAAAATTTTCAATTTGGACCCCCGATTTCCAGGCCCCGGCCACGGCCCCGGCCCCGGGGCCAAGGTGGCCCCGGCCCCGGCCCCGGGGCCAAGGTGGCCCCGGCCCCGGCCCCGGCCGGGGCCACGATGAGGTCCCGGCCCCGGCCCCGGTAGTGGCGGCCCCGTTGCATCTCTACACTAAAGTTATGAATTTTTGAAACATTACCGTTTTCCCGCCTTTTCAGGAACAAAATTTTCCAAAAAATGTCGACCCCGCTGTTGACTATAGAGGAGAGAGAGAAAGCTAAAAATTGGCGTGTGGGCTTATATTGAGGTCGCCATTCTACACGCAAAATGTTACTGCAATAGCTTCATCTGTTAGGCCACAGCGGTCGTGGCTTTTTTCCCGAAATTTTGACGTGGCTTTTTTCCCGATTGACTATATATAAGATTTGCAAACTTTTTGTCAAAAACTATGCCCCCCCATCGATGGGGGGGAACTTTGAGCCCCCCATATCACCCCCCCCCATAAATTTTGGCCTAAAAATAAGCAAGAACATGATTGCCTTAAATGATGGAAACTGGATATGTGCTACTTGGAATATATACCCTGTTCATAATGGGAGCATCCAGTCTGAGTTTTCGTACGAGACTATAGAAGTGCTTCTTTGTGAGACTAGAGAAGTGGAAAATATATAGCAAATTAAACTACAAAATTTTGTTTGGGAATTGATAATATACAATGCAAAGAATTCAATGTTTCATTAGCGCTTTAATGGCAAAATTGAAAAATTTTCTCAACTTCTGGGGGGGGGGGGGGCTCCGCCCGCCAGACCCCCCTTTTTGGGTTTTAGCATGCCGCTTTCGGCTACAATATTATTTAAGCTAAGAACCTTATAAAAATTTTGAAAGTAGTGTTCATACAATAGTTGAGCAGAAAAATAAAAGTAAAATTTTACCCCCCCCCCAGACTTCGGTCCAAACCGCCCCCCCTGAAAATTTTTTGTATCTACGCTACTGTATAGACATCTAAAAAGTTAACTTGAGAGGAAGTTCCAAAGCAAATATTTTCATTTTTCGTAAGCACTTTCGCAGAACTTGAACATTTTCTTAAACACACTGAGTTTACTTAAGTGGGGGCGGGATTAGCGCCCACATCATTTCGGCTCCCCATTCGAGCCTCTTCCCCTCCCCCTTTTCCTTCTTGTCAACAATTTACCGAGGGTTAAGGCTAAGGGGGTGATCGCCGCCTCAGGATTGAACTGCAGAGGTGATCGATCATTATATATAGCCGATGAGAAAAATCTTAAGCATTGTTAAGCTCCTAGGATAGCTCTTCATTAATTTATGAAAACAAAAATAAAATGTCAATATCCGTAAATGTAACCAAATGAAATAAACTGAAGTCGTTCAGATGCGATTGCTCGTTATTAGAACAAAAGAAGTGAAGAAACTTGAGACAGGAATATGCACGCCACAGAGAAGTTTTTAAAAATCTGTGAAATTTCACATTCGTAAGATTCTGGGATCAAGTGCAGGTGGGGTGGAAAAACTGGTACATAACTTTTGCAAAACGCAGTTTTATGCTCCAGAATGTTATAACTTCATGCTAGCCTTCTCCCAATTCAATGTTTCGAAAATCTGCTTATATACATATATATGTCGTTACTGAGCTGACGCTTGATCTCATACAAGTTTCGCTTGGCAACAAGCAGTTCTGAAGGAATCGTGAGGAATTAATGTTTGAATTTCAGTATTTTTAAATTTAAATGGCTTCGTAGAAACGAATGTACTGGGATTGGTTTGGGGTATGTGTGTATTGATGGAGGACGACCACGCAGGTGATGGGTGGGTGATGGCCATACTGATGGCAGGCCCGCACCCAGGAGGGGCACTGGCTTTTTCCTTGGCAAGGGGGGAGTCTGGGGAGTCCCCCCAGGTCTGGAGGAGAGGGTTCACGGGGCCTAGACCCCCCCTTTTGCTGTGACAAAATCGAAAATTTTCGCTACGCTTTTTTATGGCAAAAACCGCTATCTTTTTAACAAATTACAGAGAATTTACTTTTTTGCAAGAAATAAACAGTCAATGTATATACAATGTACTATTTTCGGGCAAAAATGCAAAAATTCTTATACTTCTGGAGGTCTATACTATTTTTAGTACCATGTTTTTCCCCGTCGGTGAGTTTTTTCCCCAAATTGCGGGGAGAAAAAACACATACAAAATCGATTATTGCTACAGATGTATAGCCATGGGGGGAAAAAACCCACATTTTCGGATTTTGGCTGGAACTTTTTTATTAAGGGGTATCTGAGAACTTTATATACCATCGTACTTGGCGTACTTAGAACTTTCTTTTAAGCCTATTTGCACTTCTGTAGGTTGTACCGTTAGAGCGGTATAATGCAAAAAGTAGCGGGGGAAAAAACCCAATGGGGGAAAAACCCAAATGGGGGGAAAATAAACCCACCCCTCACAGGTCTTAAAAATTGTTCTATCGCAATTCTGACACTTCCAGTGTAAAATTCAACCCTTTTTTAGTTAGTATGAACCAAAAAACCCGATATAAGTAGCTTTTTTTGAGATCTCATGTGCCGTTGAAAATGCAGCATCAACCTGCCAGGTTTCATAAAGTTTAACACATAAACATAGGGCAATTTTTGAAAAATGCTAAAAATGATGTAATTTGATAAAACTTATTATTCTATCGTGTAGAGAATGGTGTTTTACGTAGAATTGGCTGTTAAAATCCACAGTTGTACCTGTATTTCGTCCTCCAGCAGCGAAATGGCACTTTTAAGGTTTTTAGCCCCTAGCTAGCCAGGTAAGCAAAATAGTCCGAATCTGACCGCATAGGATGACGCAGCGTGCTCGATAGTACCGTGCTATAGTCTCTAATTGTTTCCGTGTTGAGTTGTTAAAAAAATTTTCAAAAAAATTTGGGTGGGTTTTTTCCCCCCAAAGTGGGTTTTTTTCCCCGCCACGTTTGGCAATGTGCCAGACTAACGGTACAGCGGATCGGTTTAATTTTGGCTGTGTGCAAAGAGGAAGAGTTGCCATCATTGCATATATTTGCAAAACTTTTCTAACCCAACCCAGTCAAAAGTTACATCGGTCCAAACTTTTGCAAAATTTTGGCATGGTTGGACCAAAAAGTAGTTGTCATTTTCAAAATGTCATAAAATGAGCAGGAGTGAACCAAATGACTTGATCTTTGCATACATAGGTAAGAAAGAGTCGCGCTTCCAGCTGCTATGTTTTGGACCTCATATCTCCAACCCATGACCCAGGAGGCGGGTGGGTTTTTTTCCCCCCAAAAATGGGGTGGGTTTTTTTTCACCCCATGGCTATATAAGGGGTCAGGCGGATTTCTATACATGAATCTATAGAACTATATACTAGGAGCGATATACATACATATACACCATGGTACAAACGCAAGCTCTCTCAGCCTTAAGTCAACAAAGTTACAGCCTTAGTTCCGCATATACATATGTATATGTTTTTTCCCGCCCTGACTATACTATTTTTGGGCAAAAATTCTTCAGCTTCTGGGGGGCTCTGGCTCTGCGCCTCCTAGACATAGGTGCTGGCGAAAAAAGTGGGGGAGGGGGTTCGAAAAAAGTAGGGAGGGGGTTTGGTAAAAAAGGGGTAGGGGGGTCGCCAAAAGTCAATTTGGGGGAGGCGGGAGGGGTAAGAAAAATTTTCGAGGGGGGGTCCCGCGAAAAATCGGTTTTTCGTCCAAAAACTGAAAAATTTTCTCAATTTCAGCTATTTTTAGCGTAATTAAGCAAATCTTTGCAATTTTCGCTTATTTTTGCCAATTTTTCGAATTTTCGGCTAAAATGTTTCAAAAATTTAGGTAGAGGGTTTAAAATTTTTTAGGGGGGGGTCCGGCCGAAGGCCGATTTGGGGGACGGGGTAGCAAAAATTTTTTAGGGGGTCGGCGACCCCTCCATTTGGGGGGAGGGGTCCCCAATAACACACCTATGCTCATAGGTGTGGCTGGGCAAAAAATCTGAGGGTGGGGGACCCCCCCCTAAATTTTCGATTTTATGCCATTTTTGGCCAAAAATCTGAAAATCTGGGGGGGGGTCGCCAAAATTTGTCATTTTGGTGGGGGGTCCCCCCCACCCCCCCCCCCAACACATCTATGCCTATGCTCCCAAATCCCCGCTGCATTTTGCCTTGGTTGGACCCCCTTTTCAAAATCCTGGGTGCGGGCCTGGCCTGGGTGATGGTAGGTATCAGGTAATAGATGTAAGGGGGTGGTAGGCATAGTTTCCCTGGAAATTTTGGTTGGGGGGCAGAATTCGAAAATTTGGTGGTCGACCCCCGAAATGTGATGGGGAGTACCCAGTACCCCCCCCCCCAACCCCCCCCCCCCCCCCCCAAATTCGGACCTCAGAAAATTAAAAAAATTGCCTAAAAACCAAAATTTTCTGAATTTTAACGCTTTTTTGTCAAACCAAGGCTTGTTTTTATCGTTTTAGGCGTTTTTACACCGTTTTAAACCGAATTTAAGCCAAAATTTGAGAAAACATTTTCAAAAAATGACCATTTTTTAGCAAAATTTAGCAAAATTTTTGGCCCCAAAAAGTGCTGGAGGGGGGTTCGGGGGGGGGGTAACCAAAAGTGGGGGAAGGATAGTCAAAAAATCTGGAGGAGGATAAAGTTGGTCATAAATTGTGGGGGGGGTACCCATAGGTGTAACGGGGATTTGGGTTGGGGGGCCCCCTTTTTAGACCTCCTCCAACCTCCTCCCAAGACCCCCCCAAACCTCCCCCAAAAATTTTTTCCTATTTTTATGCCAAAAATCGCAATTTTAGCCATTGTTAATGCAAAAAACATCCAACCATTATCTAATTTTAACATTAGACAGGGGTTTTAAACTCGAAAACTTGGTTGCCAACATGTTTCTAACTACAAAATAAGGTCAATATTCAGTCAGAAAGTCAGAAGAGTCAGAAAGTCTATTAAACTGCTGAAAACGTGTATTTCACGCACTAATGAACACTTTAAGCCAAAAATTTGAACATTTTTGAAAAATTTTGCAAAATTACCCTAAAAATACCCGATTCTTGGCCAATTTTTCGCGCCTCCGGCGCGACTACCCCCCCCCCCCCAGTTGGGGAAGGGGCCGGGGGCCCCCAAAAATTTTTGGGGGTGGTTTGTAAAAATTGCTGGGGGGGGGTTACCCCCCCCAAACCTCCCCCCAATTACACCTATGGGGATACCCCCCCAACCCCCCCCCCACTGGGGAAACTATGGTGGAAGGCAGGCTGCCCTGCCCCAACCCCCCCCCACTGGGGAAACTATCGTGGTAGGCTCCCCCCGCCCCTGCAAAACTTTCTGGGGAGGGGGGCGGGGGGGGGGGGGAAGTGTAGGTGAAGGGAGAGTTTTCAAAAAATTCTTAAAAAATGCTGCTGCTGAGCAAAAGTATTAACGATTTTTAACCTAAATATTTAAGCTTAAAATTCCTAAAAATGCCGAGAAATCCCGAAAAATTATTCAAAATTTACCCTCAAAACCCTATTTTACCGGGCACCGTTCTGGGAGGGAAGACCCGAATACTGGAGGGAGGGCGACCCAAGACTGGGGGGAGGGAGGGTTCCCCCGCCCCGCCCGTAGGGAAAAGCCAGCAGAACTGTTTTGGAGGAGGACGTCCCCCCAACTGTGGAGGGTAGGGTGTAGAAGAGACCTTCACGGGCCTGAATTTTCAGGCCCGGCCCGGCCCGGCCCGTAAAAAATTCTGTTCGGCCCGGCCCGGCCCGGCCCGTTCAAAAAATTTTAAACCTCGGCCCGGCCCGGCCCGACCCGCTCCAAGTCAGGCCCGCTCCAAGTCAGGCCCGGCCCGGCCCGGCCCGTAAGCTAAAAAGTCAAGCCCGGCCCGGCCCGAGCCCGTTGCTAAAATTTTGCATTTGCCAGAAACATTGTTCAAAATTTCAAAAAATTTGTCATGGCAGAGAAAATTTTTAGTCAGTTTTCCCAGTAGATGTTTATTTAGAGCTGTAGAGCACAGTCAATGCTTAGCTCGTTCTGTTCAGAGAATTAATAACTCCTCAATTTCGTTGATGCAAGTCAGCAAGGCACAAACTACATATCAAGAGAACTCTTGTCAAATATTAAAAATAAACATTATATTTCAAATCCTAATGGACGAGCAAAAGATACATAAAGATTAAAACTTTACACGCACAAGTAAGCTAACTGTACTTGGGAAAGATCTAAAAGGGCTTGAAGAACTGAAAAAATAATTAGATCCAAATAAATATCCTAAGAGGTACCAAAATTCATTTTGGAAGCGACTAAAATTTCCATAAAAAATTCCAAAAATTGGGAAATAAAACTCATACAAATCAGACAAAACATTGTGTATAACTGAAAAGAATAGGCCCGGCCCGAAGCCCGGCCCGCTCCAGCACTCGGCCCGGCCCGCACCCAATTTTTTCCTCCCTCGGCCCGGCCCGGCCCGGCCCGTTCTACCTTAGGCCCGGCCCGGCCCGGCCCGCGGGCCGGGCCGGGCCGGGCCTGCGGGCCTGAGTGAAGGTCTCTAGCGTGGGGAATTTGCTTGTTTTAAGGGAAGATGTTGCAAAAATTCTTAAAAATTCATGTTTCATAATCTTTCGAAACAGCTGAAAATGTTATTTTTGGCATAGAAATAGAAAACTTTTTGGGTCTCCAACCATTCAAACTCTTTAAAACTTGACCAAATGAGCTAAAATTTGGTATGGGTATGTTTTCGACTACGCTGAGTTAAAATATCGCAAAATTTTTCGATTTCGCGAAATTCGATTTTTTTCGATTTATAAGGGGGGGAAAAGCAAAACCGAAAATTGTTTTGTCTTCGATTTTGCTGAAAAGATCTATATAATTGTTTTTGGGGTCGTAGAACACGAATCTGAAGTCCGTTTTCCGATTAAATTAAATTAAGCTTTTCTTTTTTTGCATGTGGCCCACCACAATTAGGCACGCACTGCGGCCCGTAAGTGGTCCTCCTCGCGGACCGCAGTCAACAGGCGGAGAGTAGAAGATCACGGACAGAAAACGTGATCCCCGAGCAAGCTACCTTACGGTTATTTCAGTCAATCCAAAGGCAACTACATTCGTTTATCCGAATGCAGCTGCCCCCGCATGGCAATAGCAACTAGGTAGGCTGAAAACTGAACTGAAAGCCCACTCGAAAGGCAAAAGAGGAAAAAGTGTGGCTGCAGAAATGGAGTCGGTGGCACAGCGAGCACTAAGACAGGATAGAAGGAAACATACGGTCTGTTAGGAGGGCGTCCCCTCACGAATCTAACATGAAACTGTAATGCTGAATTAATTTCAAAGGTATTCACTAACATCACTGCCTCGCTATACGCAATACTCGCTACCTTAGTAAGACCAAGAGTACATAATGATAAGAGTATGACAAGCCTAACATTCTATGCAGTGAAGGCCAAAACTATGCGATGCGCGCTATCGACTGACCCCCACCCACGAATTGACCCCCTCTCACACCGCCCCTGTATGGGTACGTAGTCCCAAACGGGGGTCGCTCACTCGCTTAGCATGTTTTCTACATGCAAGTGTTAAACATACACGCTTAAACCCCCTCCCCAAATTGGACCGCTATTAATTTCAACGTGTAATTATGCAAAACCCCCGTTTGGACCACGTTTCCATATAGGGCCGGTGTGAGAGGGAGTCAATTCGTGGAGGGTCAGCCGATAGCGCGCATAGCATAGTTTTGGCCTTCACTGCATAGAATGTTACGCTTGTCATACTCTTATCATTATGTACTACTCTTAGTAAGACCTTGCAAGAAAGTTGCTTAAAGAATTTCTTTTAATCCGACACGATAACGTAGTTGTTAATTAAGATGATTTTACAGGTTAAGATGCACAGCTTACACAGGGGGACCTTTTTCATCCCCTATGTTGACTGCTCTCCTAACCATGGCAGCAAAATTAACTTTACCTAAATTAACTCAACTTATTCCATAACTTAGCTTTAAAGATGGCTGCAATCAGTGCTCGCATTACTCAGTCCTGATTTCCACCAACGCATCTTTGATAGCTCTTTAGCCCACGTGCGCAGGAGTCTGACGGTTCCAGACTGTCCAGCTTGCAATTTTGCAAGAGATGACTGAAAGAATGCAAGAACAAAGAAGAGGCAAAGTTTTTAGTAAATTCGAATAAAAAGCCTATAGGTGACGGGTGCTCTTAACCTCACTGAAATATTAATGCAAAAAAGAGTTAACTAGTTTGAATTATGCAATAAATAACCTGGCTGGAATTCAAGTTTTTAAAACATTTGTATCTATTAAAAACTGTAAAAAGTCCTTAAAGTTATCTTTAGACCAAGGTTATGCAAAACAAATTTAGTCACGGTTAAACACTTTAAGTGAGTTTTGATCCGATACTCGAAGCATGCGGTGGCATGTTTAAAGGGCAGCAAAGCGCAGTTTTCCATAAGATTCCAAATTTCACCATTTTCACTCAGCCAACCACATCTTGGATTAATACCGCTTTCCTGGCAAATCACGAAACGACGGCTACTTCATCGATTTCATCCTTCTTGTCCAAATGTCCGCATGACGTCGATTCACGAGCGCTGGATGCGACACGCCAACCAAATTCAATATTCCTATTACTCCAATACAACTGGCTGTACCGACTACAACAGGAGGATGAATCCCTGATTCCCAATACGAACTTTCAAGAAATTATGGTTAGCAATCTGCAAAAACGTGGTCCCGACGATGAGGAATCTGAGAGGATTGCCAGAAAATATACAAAACTTCTGGGAATTAAAGCTAAGTTATACTAATTACTTTAGATTACATTAATTGAGCATAGCTAATAGGAGGGCAAGCTCACCGAATGCTCAAAGTTAGGACAGTGTAGCTTTGAACGCGTATTTGGCAAGGTCGAAAGTATCAGAAAGAGTAGGAATTCAGATATATGCTGTAGGATAGATATGGACGTGTGCACTGGGCAGATCATTCAACCTTTCCGAGATTTGACGGGATGCAGGGATGGTCATTGCAGGTGGAAAAGGTCCTTCGGTGACTGCCCTTGCTTCTTGGTCAAGGTCATGATTTTTAAATGAATAGTCTGATATATATTTGTCAGTTTCCTTGTATGAGCTTTCATTGATGACTGAGTAGGCAGGAAGTTAGTGACGACAGAGGCTGGAGGAAGTAAATAACATGCTACTAACCACCACGTGACTCTATGGACAGTATATATTTCCTTTTTTTTATTTTATGTACGCACCTCAACACTTGAGTTGACTGCGGAGGAATGCAGAGATACTCCGCTTTCGCAACTCAAAACACAAAACTTCAAACTTGTCTGTTGCCTGCCGGCAACAAAATTGTTTAGAGCATAGGCATGGTGCAGCGGTGCCAGAAATGTCCTCCCATAACTGTTTTGTTCTTATCCGAGATTTTCAAGGAGTTGGCCAGTCAAGGGGGGGAAACCCCTTTGAATGGAGCTAACGGGTGGTCAGGATCCAATGAGTGTATCATGACCACTTCTGCCCCGGCACTAGCCTTACCGGCAGTAATTGCATTTGCAATTATTCAACGCCAGACTACGGACCCTGAGCAAAATGAGTCTGGCGTTACCCCTCATCGCGAAAGCAACTGGGGTGTGGCACTATGGGGAAAAACAAATTTATAACTTATCCTTTTCTTCTATAACACCACCGCTCTTCATCAAGTCGTAGATCAGATCCATTCAGCTTTTCGTTAGCTCAGTACGCGCTTACATCTTAAACTTAAATCTTCAGCTTATACTGAGCTAACGAAAACTGAATCGAAAAAGGACTTCAGATTCGTGTTCTACGACCCCAAAACTCCTATATACATCTTTTCAGCAAAATCGAAGACAAAACCTTTTTCGGTTTCGCTTGATCCCCCCTTAGAAATCGAAAAAATCGAGATTCGTGAAATCGAAAAATTTTACGATATTTGAACTCAACGTAGTCGAAAACATACGCATACCAAATTTTAGCTCATTTGGTCAAGTTTTAAAGAGTTTGAGTGGTGGGGGGGGGTAATCGAGATAAGACCCAACTTTTTTGGGGACGGTTACGGTGTGGGACCTTTCCTTTGGACCATGGGGGTATATATATAGGTGTACCTTGAGAAAAAGTTGGGGGTGGGGGTCGCCGAAATAAAGGTGGGTGGGTCAGCCGGTTTGGGGTTTATTTTAAGAAAAAATTGCGATTTGGCTAAGAAAACGCTATTTACAACCAAAAAGTTAGCAATATATATTACAACCAATTTTGTCATATTTTCGAAAAAATGGAATTTTTGCGAAAAATTTCGAATTTACGTATCCTTAATTTTAAGCCAAAACGTTCAACATGTTAAAGGTGGAGTCTGGCAAGTTTGGGTAAGTGAGGTTTGGAATTTGGAAGCAGCGTTCCCCTTCCCTGGATATGCACCCAAGGCCCAATCCATCAGTCCAGCCGGGTTTTTACTGAGAGGGTCCGGTAGTCCGGTCGCCCGGGCCCTCATACTACTCCTATTGCTAATAGCCGGAGACATTGAGCCAAATCCAGGCCCCACTAACCGCGGGCCTCGTTGGTCCTGTGCCCTCTGCAGTTTGGGCGTTAGCCGCTCGGGCTACTCGATCTTCTGTAAGAACTGTCGACTGTGGACACATGTGCCAAATTGTGCCCGCCTTACCGTGACCCAACTGAATTCCCTGTCTGACAATGAAATCAGTGAGGTGCCCATTATGTAGCAGCCAGTCATCCCCTCCTCATTCCCAGTCTCAGACCCCCTCCCACGGAAGTCAGGCTGGGAGAATGCAGGCAGTACGAAACGTCAGAGGGACTTTTCATAAATTGGATTAAACGGATTAACTTAAACTTTAATCGTTTTATGAATACGCTCACGGATTAAAAGGATTAAAGTTTAATCCGTGACTTAAACGGACTAGTTTAATCCGTCAATCAAAAACGTATTCATAAAATACCGACGGAATAAACTTTAATCCGTGACGTATTAATAAAATCGCGACGGATTAAAAACTTGGCGGGTTAAGCTTTAATCCGCGGCCTTTTCATAAAATGATTAAGTTTAATCCGTTTAATCCGTCACTTAAAAACAGTTCAAAGGCACTGAAGTTTAATCCTTGTTATTTGCGGGGATTAAATGGATTAAACATCAATTATAGTACCGATTACGTTTGGAGACATCATCTTTAAGCCTTCGTTGCCCATTCATTATTTGGTGTTAGGCAATAACTTTTATATCAAATGTAGCTTAACAGTATAACATAATTAACATTAACATTAACATACAAACGTGATGCACTGTGCAGTGAGAAAGGCGATGTGTTATTTGAAAAAGTTGAAGCAAAATCAAGAATAAAATCAAGGACCATAAATTTTGACCTGTATGCCTAACACGTATTGTACGTAAACTTTTTGTAATTTTATGCGTAACTTGTGTGCTAATAAAATTTCTTTTGTTTGATATTCTTTCAAATGAAATAGTTAATTGGTAGCTACGAAGATACTTAAATAATTGAAGAATCAAATCGAAACTAATATAGCAGTTTAATAAAAAGCATAGTTTAAACTGAAAGCTGTAAATTATTGTTATAGTCTAAATATTCACAATTTCTCAATACTTTCTTGCAAATGAGAGTTGGCAAAACACTTGGCTTCAGTCTACAAATGTACCCCCGCAATTGGTGTGTCACTCGCAAAATCTTGACGCTATTGGTGTGTCACTTTTTGTTTAAAGTTTTTAGTTTCGTTTTCGTATAGTTCTGTGTGGTGAAACACAGCGATTCTTTTATTTCTCTTCCTTTTCCCTTCCCTTTTTGTGTTTTTATTGTAGTTTTCTTGATTTTTATTATTTTTTCTTCATTCCTTGTCTGGTTTTTTTCCAACATGTTTTTCAATTTCCTTGCCAATGTTTTGTTTCATTGTTTTGGCGTAGCAACTGTTTTCGTGCTGTCGTTTATTTCTTTCATTTCAAGTAGCCTTTGGGCCTTTCTATTTCTTTTTAAAAGCTCTTTATTACTTGTTTATTGCTTTCTTCTTTGAATTTTGTTTGCAACACTCAACTTTCCGTATTAAATTAGCTAACTGTTGGCTCATCATTATTGCTCAAGCTGTGTAGGTGTGATCATTGTTGGAGATGCGGGCAGGGACCAAACGAAAATACCTGAAATGGTTGGCCCCCGTACCCCTCCCCCAAATTTTCAATGCATTTCTCAATTTTTGAAAACTTTAGCGAGAAAGCGAAAAATTTATGAAAATTTGCTTATGGCGCTTGAAAACTTTAGCGAGAGCGAAAAATTGATAATTTACTTAATTAGGTTAAATAAAAGCATAGGTGTAGCTGACAAGATTGGCCATTTTAAAAGTCCTAAGCGAAAAACGTCGCCAAAAGTTACTTCGGGAGAGGAGCGCATAGGTGTGGCAGGGTTTGGGGGGGGGGTTCGCGACAGAAGGTGGGGACCTCCCTAAATTTCGTTGCCAAAATTCTGTGGGGGGGGGTAGCCAAAAAGATAAAATATGGGGGGGGGGGGTGAAAAAATTGTAATTTTGTGGGGGGCCGGTTTTTAGTTAAAAATAGACCGAAAAATTTTTCTGTGGCAGGGTTTGGGGGGGGGTTCGCGACAGAAGGTGGGGACCCCCCTAAATTTCGTTGTCAAAATTCTGGGGGGGGGGGTAGCAAAAATCTTAAAATCTGTGGGGGGGGGGGTCAAAAAATTGTCATTTTGTGGGGGGGGGGGCGGTTTTTCGTTAAAAATAGAACGAAAAAAATTAATAACTTAGGAGACATATAAAAAATACTAAGCGAAAAAAGTCGCCAAATTACTTTGGGGGAGGAGGTCATAGGTGTGGCAGGGTGGGGGGGGGGGGGAGGTTCGCGACAGAAGGTGGGGGACGCCCCCGAAATTTTCGATTTTATGCCAGTTTTGGCCACTTTTTGCCATAAATCTGGGGGGGGTAGCAAAAATCTGAAAATCTGGGGGGGAGTAAAAATTTATCATTTTGTTGGGGGGGGGGGGGCTTCCCGGTTTTTCGTTAAAAATAGACCGATAAATTTTTCTAAGTTTGGAGCCATTTTAAAAATCCTAAGCGAAAAACGTCGCCAAAAGTTACTTTGGGGAAGGAGGGCATAGGTATGGCAGGGTTGGGGGGTTCGCGACAGAAGGTGGGGGGACCCCCCCTAAATTTTCTGTTTTATGCCATTTTTGGCCACTTTGTTGCCAAAGATCTGGGGGGGAGCAAAAAATCTGAGAAGATCTGGTGGGGGTCAAAAAATTGTCATTTTGCTGGGGGGGGGGGTGTCTCCTTAGGTAATAGAAGTTTTGCTTTCTCTGCATTTTTCCAGATTTCACAACGGCTCAGGACCCATCCCATGCTTCGACCGCCGTAACATCTTCCGTACGAAATATGGCCAACAAACTGACCGGCCTGATTACAATGGACCCGGCGCCCCTGAACTTAAAAAGGCCTCCCAGTGGTGGGAGTGCCGCCCTGGAGTCGCCTGAGGGAGGCAGCGGGGGGAGGCCCCCCTTGCGCCTTCCTCGCGTGATGAACGCGAAGTCCACGGTATGTGTGACGGTTTTGCTTCTCATTTTAGCATTATCAAAGATAAAAACATAATTCCCTCCAGTCTACAGAAGGTTATAGATTGTCGGTGGTGCTTATCTCCGGATGCACAGCCCGATGCAAAGAGTAACAACTTGAGTGTTGACTAGATCTGTGAAAGAGTAGCCAGCACTTCATCTTCGGTTTTGGGTGAGGGGGGTGGCCCCCTTCGAAACTGCCTCCCCCTCTCGAAAATGCCTAAATTCAGGCATTTTTGAGAACTTTTTGCGTTTCTATCTGCAAAACAATCACATTATGTTCTCGCCTAAAATAGCTGACAAACGTTGCTTAAGTTTTGGAGTTGTTCCATGGTCCTTTTATGAAGCAAAAACAGATCAACTCTCTGTTTTCGCACATATTTTCATTGAAGAACCTTGCTTGAAAAGCACGTGTCCGATTTTGAAAAGTAGCCTAGTTTGAGTATTTATACCGGCATCCATGTTGTGCGTATCGTTCTTTCAATGGATTTATCTTTCAGAAACGAATTCCACGACCAATCTGGCATGCCATCGTCTAAGTCATCCCACGGCCAATCGGGTTCGCCACAAAAATCGACGACCTCCGTCAAGAATTTTGTCGGGAGGTTCAGGCAGCGGCGATGGAATTCTGGTTCCTTTGAAGTCCGACGTAGGTACAGTTTTGCACGATAGATTGACAGAATCAAATTTGTTTAAAACGCTTGATTGGGTGGAAATTGCAGTGCAATATTCTTGCACAGTTTAGCCGGCTGATGACTGAGAGTGTGATGCTACGCTTCAAATTTTAGTCAGAAAATATAAACAACAAAAGAAATAAATAAAACTGACAAAATAAATTGTGTATTCTGTCAATCCCAGCTTTTATTCTTCACCTCTTGTTTTTCGGGAGAGCCTACCACGCCAGAGTCTGCTCAAAAGCTTATGTCACAGTATGCCAAATTTTGCAATATTTTACTTCCACAGCTTGATAGGAACAGAATAACCGTATACCCTTACATCATATTATTACTCTATGTACTTTATTCGGTTAAGTTTCTAGTAGTAGACAACGTTTTGAGTTTGAAGTCCACGTCGAAATCAGGTTGGCATGGCTTGGCATTTAGCGAGCGCTAACGAGAAAAGCATGCATTTTTGGGACCTGTGTTTATTAGAACAGTTGTTCAGCTTGTCAAAAACTTTCGAATGAGCTAAAATTTGTACTGTTTCGAACAACTTCAAAATTTCGTAATTTTTGAGCACACTGTACAAAATCGTAAAAATTAAAGTTGTTCTAAACCGTTAAAATTTTAGCTCATTCGAAAGCTTTTGACAAGCTGAACAACTTTCCTTCTTGACACAAGTCCCAAAAATGCATGCATTTCTCGCTAGCGCTCGTTAAATGCCAAGCCATGCCAACCTGGTTTGGACGTGGACTTCAAACTCAAAACGTAGTCCACTACTAGTAAGTAACTTAACCGAATAAAGTAGTTTCTGGCTTACGTTGCTTCCTTAGCTTATAGAGTGATAGGACGATTAAAGTGGTGGAAACATTAGCCGTTTCTCTAACTCGGGTTGAGAGTAATATGCGAAAATGTGTGTTACCGACCTACACTGAAAACCCCGTCAAACACTAAGTGTTTACAAAAACCGGATGTCTCACTGCTCCATTTGGGCTATAACTTTTAGCAATTACTTTCCCAAGACCTACTGTTGTTGTCTGGTCGTTTGAGGCCAAACCGTTGTTACAAGCTCTAGTTTTGCGGCATTGAAGACGAGCCATGCCGGCTGTCAAAAAATCACGAAAATGCGAAACTTTGAAGTTTGATTTCTCGCTCTAGGGACGGAGTTTGGAAAAACGGCTTGCGCCATGATGATAGACTCTAATAGAGGTATCCTATATGTGAAAATGAAGAAAATCGAAGAGGATCGAAACCAATCTTGCCATGTACGATTTTTAAAAGAAGCCTGTCATATATTAAAGTTATATTTAACGAGGAAATGTACAGTCGCTTGATTACACAAAATAGCTAACAGATTACTTCTACAGGCTGTTCCATTATTTGAACTTTGATTGACTTTCGTCTCCTTTGCCGATAGCTTAAAAATAAGAAAATAAGTACTGAACTTTCGAAGTTTTCTACTCCTGAAAAATCAACTATTTTTTTAAAAATGTTGCTTCAATCTTGCGTGCTGACAACACCACCTTCCATTTACCAATTTTTTGAGAAGATATAATCAATTTCTGACTACATCCCATCGGGCTCTCATGTTTTCTATGAGGTTAATATTCAAATATGTAAGCTTGTTAAAGTTTTCATTCGGCGCTGTATCGTTCAAATCTGAACGAAAGTGCCCGTCTTTCATCAATTACAATTGGAATTTTAGAACACCAAATTTCAAAAATTCGTTAAAGTTAATTTAGATACATTTTCACAACTGCATTTTGTAATACACACAAAATTACTTAACAAAATTTGAAAAATCAGAAGCATATAAACAAAAAATTACGAAATTCCTTCCAGAATAAAGGTAGTAGAAATTTTCCCTTACAATACATGTTCCTAATTTTTCAAGTACGTTTAACATTTAATTTTTGTCTTAACAGACGGGATAATGTCACTAGTACTGACTACTGATTCAAAGAAACATTTGAAATTTCTCTTAATTCTATGTCTCGGCTTGAGCGAAATCTGAAACGTGCCTCGATCGCCTGAAACAGGGAAGCGGCGAATTTGTGTCACCTTCAGTGGAATCTGAAGCTGTGTCGTTTTCAGTTTAGGCTCAAAATTTATTCTATGGAGTTTCAGCTTCAGTTTCAGTTCCACTAATTGTAGCTTCATTTCACGTTTAGTTTGAAACTCTTATTATTATCACTCTCATCCTACGTATTTTGTCTTCAGGTCTAAATTTGTTTAGTTTCAGTTCAAACTAGATTTTTAGTTTCAATTTTAGTCACTAGTTTGAAAAATACAATATGAATGGCAACACTGAATGGCAACCACAAAAACAAAATCCAGCTTTTGCAAAATTTAAACTCCTGCAATTAGATCAAGTCCATTTTTAAGAGTGGAACCGGCCGGTTCCAAATCCTACCGGTTCTGGTTCTAAAATTACTTCCGGTTCGGTTCCGGTTCCGGTTCAAACCGGTTCTAGTGGAACCGGCCCCAACTCTAATATGCAGGTATATGAAATTTTATCTGTGAAGATTTGGACGTCTAGTAACTCTGAGGGATTTTCGGGTGGTGCACCCTCTGTCCCTGCTAAATACCTTGCTGTACGTGCCTAACCTAGTGCGGGACGGGTATGAGAGGGAAGGGTAGCAGAAATTAAATTATCAGTGCACTTCCTTGCCTGTAGTTTGTTGTTTAGGTACTTGGGATCTTGTTTTTTTCAACTTATTTTAGTAATTAAGAAAAAAAGGAAGACAATAGAGAAAGCTATGAAACTAGCATCTACCCTGTCTGCAGTCGCTGAGGCAAAGTCTGAAGCAGCCGGAAAGTTTTTGTTGCTCTTGCTGGCTGGCTTATAATACTGCAGGTTTTAATTTTCAGTCTTTATTCTGTTTCAGCCTCCAGCATTTCCACCTCCCGCTCTGCCGTGAAAGGTGGGACGTCTGCGGCGGCTTCTTCTCCAGCCAAACCTTCACCGACTTCCGTTTCCGCATCGACTGCTGCGGGCCAGGAATCCGCTTCCGTCTCCAGGAAACCACCTTTTCCGCCCAGGAAGGCAACGTTGCTTCCCTGGAGTCCTATCTCGCCCTAAAGGTAGAGTACGAAGCCTTTAAACGGGAAACGGCCCAGCAAATGCGGGAGTTTGAGGAACGCCTGAGCCGACTGGGGCGTGAAGTTGGCGCTACCGGTTCGTCTAGTATTGTCTGATCGCTGTGGAACGAGTCCGTAAGATGAAGGACTATGCCATTGTTCACTTTGGAACACGGGAACAGGCCCGGATGCCAAGGTGCATACAATGCAGGTGGTATGGTATGGTATTGTATTGTATTGTATGTATGGTGTTTAGGGTTAAGATGTAAAAAAAAATACGATAAGAGAAAGAAGAAAGAAAAGATTTTACTAAATTTTCAATTTCATCTTTTAGATTTTAACAACTTTAAATTTATGTATTTTTGAAATTTTAATATACTATTTCTCTAGTTCAATCTTTTTACCATCTGATACTGATTTTCATAGTTTAAATAATTATTGTTTACATGAGAATTTTAAACTGTAAATTAACAATTTTGATTTTCTTTTTTCAGGCAAGGAACTAGATGGCTCTCTGGTGGAGATTGAACTGGCCAAGCCGCCGACAAAAGACCCTGATCAAAAATGCCCAAAAACTGGCCCGGGGGCAAATATCCACCAGAACATTGTCCAGGTGGGCAACCAGCTGGCTCTGTGCGGTGGGGCTCCTGGCGCGGCCGGACTCGGCCCGCCCTTGCCTTGGGCAATCTGGCTGCGGCGAATCCGCAGAATGCGGCCCTCACGGCTGCGGCGTTGCTGCATCCAAATAGGTAATTGATTAAATTTAATGCTTCGTAGTTTATTTAATTGACTGCCAAATGCAACTTCTGAAATCTCCAAAACTTAATTTTGTATTTCCCTTTTTTCCTCTTACTAATGTATTCTTTTTCAGTTAACTACATGGAAGTTTGGTGCAATTTTTCTAGTTTTCACTAAACGTTTTTGATTCTGATATTCCTAACTATTTTAAGAAAAGGTGCCTGTTTACAGATTTTTGCCTATGAACACCATAATATTATTATGTATTCTTGTAGCACGTGACAAGAAAAGGACGATTAGCTAGTTTTTATGCGTTTTAGTGAAGCTCTTCTTCAACAGGGAGACTTTGTTTATGCTAAACAGTTATGTATTTAATACAATTCCAGTTACTCAGGAACGTTGCAAACCTTGTGTATGTGCGTAACAGCTACACTAAGGATCACGTGACACGTCCACGAAATTAACTAATTTGCATATCAATCTTGTAGCAGAGTTAGCTTTTTGTCTCAGATATCTGTCTAGATAGGTAATAATCACGTGTGCGGAAGAGGACACCTTAAAATAGTTGTAACGTACAGGCGTATATTGCACAGCACAACAAGTTTCACTTAAAAACTGGTTTTGAGAAACTACTAGTTATGTCACAATGTCTAGGAAAGTGGAATAAATTTTTGTCTTTCGTTAAGGCAAGAAAAGGGGTTGTTTACTTATCAAAATTGCGTTGAAAGATGGTATAGCTAGTTCTCTCTTTTGAGACCAAAACAAAAGGGGAGTTATTATAATTAATAAATCTATGCTATGATGTTTTTCGATAGCTAATTTGAAACTTGCTCTGGTTTCCACTATTGTCCAAGTTGATGGGCATCAAGAAACTGAGAATCTGAATGAATTCTATCGGCCTTAATGTTTCGAGCATATTGCAAGCTTACATTCTTCGTCATTTTGATTATAGTAAGCTTAACAAAAAAATATCAAAATTTAGTTTTTTGGCTGGAATTTTCGCAAAGACTCTTTGTTGAAGAAATTTTGTGCCTTCGGTGCACTTGTCTTTTCCTTAATTTTCCCAAAACCTTCACGTCATAACATTGCATTTGTTCTTTTTTGTAATCCTCTAGTATATCACTATTTTATACGTAATATTGAAGTCAAGCGATGTCTCAGATATCTGTCTAGATAGGTAATAATCATGTGTGCGGAAGAGGACACCTTAAAATAGTTGTAACGTACAGGCGTATATTGCACAGCACAACAAGTTTCACTTAAAAACTGGTTTTGAGAAACTACTAGTTATGTCACAGTGTCTAGGAAAGTGGAATAAATTTTTGTCTTTCGTTAAGGCAAGAAAAGGGGTTGTTTACTTATCAAAATTGCGTTGAAAGATGGTATAGCTAGTTCTCTCTTTTGAGACCAAAACAAAAGGGGAGTTATTATAATTAATAAATCTATGCTATGATGTTTTTCGATAGCTAATTTGAAACTTGCTCTGGTTTCCACTATTGTCCAAGTTGATGGGCATCAAGAAACTGAGAATCTGAATGAATTCTATCGGCCTTAATGTTTCGAGCATATTGCAAGCTTACATTCTTCGTCATTTTGATTATAGTAAGCTTAACAAAAAAATATCAAAATTTAGTTTTTTGGCTGGAATTTTCGCAAAGACTCTTTGTTGAAGAAATTTTGTGCCTTCGGTGCACTTGTCTTTTCCTTAATTTTCTCAAAACCTTGACGTCATAACATTGTATTTGTTCTTTTTTGTAATCCTCTAGTATATCACTATTTTATACGTAATATTGAAGTCAAGCGAAAATAGTCCTGCACAGCTATGTTCTTTAAAAAGAGTTAACTTATGTGAACATTGTAATTGGTTATTGTCCAACGAAATAACAGTGGAGTAGTAACTGAGTTAATAGGGAACCAATGATAAGGAGAAAAACCAATTGACAACAGCGGAAATAGAAAAGCTTTCTGTCTTCCATCACAGGCTCACAAAAGGAAAACAAACCGAAAAAAGGAACAGGAGATAGGAGTCGCAGAGCATGCCGCTATAAATAATTTTGGAGCCGATTGTTTTAGTTCTAATTCAATTTCGCTATAGATACTTTTTCCTTTAGTTTTATAATCCCCCCGTGTTCGCGGAATCGTTATGTTCATTACAAAATCACGGGACACGTGTGAAATTTATCTAATTTGCATATTTCCCCTTTCCCATTTTCCTGCCTTTTTAACTTTGACACATTCCATTTCTTCACCTTAATATGTCACGTGACTCGCTCCTTTGCTAATTTGCATACTTTTGTTCTGTCTCAAATTTTCAAAAATTGTTCTCCGTTAAGTTAGGACTTGGGGGTTTTCTCATAATAAAGATTCTACATTAGCTAGAGGACTCAGCTTATTCTTTAAATTCACCATCCCAGAACCGCCAATTATTGCCGTCCTGTCTGCAACAGCCAAACTTCAAACCATTTTTGTCTGTTCTGTGAGATCCAAGCAAATTATTTGACACAATTGTCTGCGTCAGGTGCTATATTCCTTCTGATCCCGCACAGGTACGCGACCTCCTGACAATTTTCGCTTAAAGCAAGAAACGAAAGAATCTGAAACACAGAAGTGTCACAACACGCGAAATGTTAAATGGTCATTTTCAACCACTTTCCCCATCTTGGGCTGAAGAGGATTAAAGGACTAACTTCAAAATTTGATCTTTTGGCAGCCTTCACCACAGTTTTACGATATCAAGTGCCTGACTTACAGTTAAGATACATATGCAGAGAATATGAATAGAGTTCTTGATCAAGGTAGCCTAATTTGCATATTTGAAACTAAGAAAGATGCAAATTGAATATTCTGAATTGTCATGGATAGGGGTTTTGTCATAAATATAATTGTGAACTGAAATCCTAACACATTATGTTGATTTGTAGCTAAAGGTTTTATCTTACAAAAATTTGCTATTGACGTTATTTAAATTTAAATCAGAAAGAACAGTTGAATACTGTTCTTGTTGCTGAAACCTCCATAACTAGGGAAACCGAAAAATTTTTGACGTCGATTTTGCTAAAAGGTTGCATACAAAAAGTTTCCCTCATGTTCCTTTCAGGGGAACATCTTGAAAAATGAAAATTTGCTTGCTGTAGTTTTCCGACAGTGTTGAGCTTCGACTTCCACATAATCACAGTCACTACTTCGCTATTAGGAGTACTTTAAGAAAGAAAAACAGAGCTTCCACTGAAAAGAAATTGTGTATGGAGACGTAACTTTGTATTGAAAATGTGAACAAGTCATGTCCTGTTGGCTAAACAACAGGAACAACAGTAAATTGCAGCTTTTAACTATGTCTGATTACGGGACCCCGGTCACGTGAATATCAAATTTGCTTTAAGATGCTTTGAAAAGGAAGAACAAAACAGAAGTGAATAAGAAAGTTTCCTTCATGTTCCCTCAGGAAACATCTTGAAAAAATGAAAAATTGCTTTAAGATAGAAAAGAACAAAACCTTGACGTTTGTTGCTCAACGAAAACGGGGAAAAACACACAAATGCAGTGTTAAATCTCGATTTCCAAATATTGACGATTCCCGGCCTAAAATTTGAAAAAGAAGTACAAAATGAAAGTGAATAAAAAAGTTTGCTTCATGTTACCCTCAGGAGAACATCTTGAAAAATGGTAATTTTCTTTAAGATAGAAAAGGAATTCCCGGCCTAAAAATTAATTCCCTGCCTGAAATTTGAAAAAGCAGAAAAAAACGGAAGTGAATAAGATATTTTCCTTAATGTTCCTGTTCCTTTATCTTCTTTCTATTCCTGTTTCCCTTTTTAGAAGAGTCTTCAGCCTGCGTCATTTTCGTGTGGCCTACCTGAAACGCTGCAAGGGCAAACTGTTAACGAAACTGTCCATCCGGTCTCAGCTCCTGATGCGACTGGAACAGGAGCGTTATGCAGAAGCCCCGGCCAATGCTCTGTCCTGATCAAAGCTGGACATCCTGCCTCCCGGGTCTTTGAAGTAAGGAGAGATCGTTAGAATATTAAATTTTTATTAGTTCATTTTTCAACTGAATTAGCTGACATGGACCGTTAGAATAGGATACCAGGAGTGAACAATGCAAACAAGAGAAGAGCAGGGACCGCTTTTAGTACTCCTGTTAGTTTTGGAAACTAGTCTGTATATGTATATGAAAATCTAAATCTTAACTGAGCCCTTTGTCTGCCTTTGCTGATCACGTGAAAACGATACTTACTATTACACTTCTTCATTCGTGCCACTTCATTGACGATTTACGTATATATGCACAAACGTAATGAATAGTGTTCTTCAATAGCCAAACCTAATTTGCATATTAGAAATAGAAATATAAGAGTTCCGTGATTATAACTATTTACCAGATAAGGGATTTTCTCAAAAATATGTTTTTTAAAAGAATAATATACGCACAAATCGTTTCTAATATTGTTTCTTCTAATACGTTTCTAATGTTTCTCTAAATGAACGACGCTGGGAAATTTTCCACAAAAAACTGCGAAAAAACGATTTCCATCTGCGCAACCAGTGTTAATGGTCTACATTTTTTACGGTAGTTCTTGATGGTGAAAATTTATATACATATATGGATAGAGATGTGATGAATAGTCTCTCTGTACAGCTAAAGCTAGTTTGCATATTTGAAATAGAAATATTAGAAATTGAATATTTACGACTAACAAAGGAATTAAGGGGTTTTCTAAAGTTTAAAACAAAATGGAAGTGAATATCAAAGTTTCCTTCACGTTCCTTTCAGGGGAACATCTTGAAAAATGAAAATTTGCTTTAAGATAGAAAAGAACAAACCCTTGACGTATGTTGATCAACGAAATCGAAAAATACACACAAATACCGTGTTAAATCTCGATTTCCAAATATTGACATTACCCGCCCTAAAATTAATTTCAGGCCTAAAGCTTAGAACAAAATGGAAGTGAATATCAAAGTTAACTTCCTGGTCCTTCGTCCTTTCAGGGGAACATCTTGAAAAATGAAAATTTGCATTAAGATAGAAAATAAATTGCAGACCTAAACTTTGAAAAAGAAGAACAAAACCGAAGTGAATAAGAAAGTTTCTTTTATGTTCTCCTCAAGAAACATCTTGAAAAATGAAAAATTGCTTTAAGATAGAAAAGAACAAAACCTTGACGTATGTTGGTCAACGAAATCGTGGAAAAACACACAAATGCAGTGTTAAATCTTGATTTCCAATGTTTTTTCAGTAGAAAACCCGGCCCCTCCTGATCCCTCTCTTCGGCACCCTCCTGTCTAAAGGAGCAGGAGGGGGGGGGGCGAGGAGCGCCCTCAAGAGGATGCTGATGCTGACTATGAGGAGGATTTCAGCTCCACTGACTCTACTGCGCTAAGTGTAAGCCAAAAGTTGGATAGTGAATTTTGAGTTTTCTTTATTTTCTCTGTTTTTTCTAAGGTTGTTTATTTGTCTTAGAAAAGGGGATGGGCTGGCTCCTAGTGTAGCAAATTTTAACAGGATTTTAAATTGTGTCGGCTTAGATTTTGGAACAGGAAAATTATATTTACTCTGATAACTGTTGCTGCTGTTGATGCTATGGGCAGAGTCGTTTTCGCTTTATTCTTTGTGTTGTTTTGTGTCGTGACGACCGATTGCCACGCTTCCACTGAAAAAGAACAATCGATTTTCATAATAAATTTGAATATTGAAACAGAGACATAAACGTATTACGTCAGCAAATGCAAACAAGCCTATTTTCTGTTAGTCTTTTTAATTTTTTAATATAGTAACTGGCGTTTCATTGTCTTTGTTACTGATTTCGAGTACAGTTTCCTTGTTTCCTTACCTTGACACACACGTCGACGTGTCTGAACTCTCGGAGTATGATGAAGATGAAGTCAACTGTCTCCTGCGTCTGTGTTTCCGTTTGGATGACTTTTTAATTTTCCTAAAAACATTTTATGATGCTATATATTTACATACAGTTACAATGTAGAACACTCATTACAGTTCTGCGATGTAATTCAGACACGTCGACGTGTGAGTCAAGGCAAGGAAACAAGGAAACTGTACTCGAAATCAGTAACAAAGACAATGAAACGCCAGTTACTATATTAAAAAATTATATGACGGATCTGAAGAACTTCATAGTCTCTGACAACAGCAGTGACGATAGTCGCCCTCACGGAAGCACAAACGGAGAGGGGGTGGGAAACAGGATCGTGGAAACCCCTCTGGTTCATGGTAATAAAATTTCTTTTTAAAAAATAAAAGTTTACAGATATTTCACGTCACGTACTTTAATCATATGTTTTGGGTAGACGAATTGGATGTATGAAAGGTTAATTTGGAACTAGATCTGCTGTCAGTAATCCCCACACACACTACAACTATATGTAAACTAATTTACATATTCAATCTTTCCCTTATTAAGCGAGAAATGAAAACTCTGTCACATATTGTAACTGGAAAAGGGGTCTTCTCAAAAATAATTTACTGAAATAACATTGTACTATACTTATACTATGTTTTGCCGTTTAGCCGTTCTATTTTCAGTGCATCCCTGGGAACTGCCTGAAAGAAAGAAAAAAGAATTCGTCCCAGAAAAATAACTTTGTTACTGTTTTGTTATTTTATGGGTTATTAAAGATTGAAGTGAGATCTGTTTGCTTTGTTTAAAATTTAGTATGTTGTAGAAGTAAAACTATGTGAAGAATTAGGTTTTAAAATGCGATAGATGTAAGTCAACTTTACTTTAAACTATTTGAAAAATTAAGATAATGGCAATATGAATGGAAGGTACATATCATAACCTCTACAGTCCGTTTTTAACAAATGACAAGATGAATCGAAGAATGAGACAGACATAAGTAAATACTTATCTTTCCCGCTCCCTGACAACTGCTCAAAAACTTAACTAATACATCTCGTCTTCTTCAAAACTAGGGATTATACATCATCAACCCTGACAACCTAAACGTAAGAACAACAGGCACACTTTTCTGTAGAGATCAGGATCACGGTATACTTATACTGCAGCTGAAATAATACATGTCCTGGATCACGCTATACTTAGGCATGCTATAGATACATGTCCTGTTCTGGACAACTGACGCTAGAGATACCTGTCCTGTACGAAGCCTGACATTTTCATAAAAAAGGAGTCCACTGGAAATCAGTGAACAGAATAAAACAGTATAAAAGGGTATACAGGCTTGTCTATACAGCCAATGTCTACAGGCAATCTCGATTTGTACAGGCGTGTGAACGTCTGTATGCCAAATAATGAAAACCAGTTGATTTTGGCTAACGTAGAACTTTACGACTCACCTAAAAAGTTACTAGCTAACTAAGCTACCTCAAACTTTTTGAAAAAAAAATTAACCGGAAGTAGGATTCGAACCCACACTTGCGACTTAAGAGTCCGCCCTTCTAACCACTCGGCCATTCCGGCTATGAAGTCAAGGTCAAAAAGAGGCCTATGAATGAATGCTAAGTTTGGAAGTGCTGCGTGGGATCTTGTGCTTTATTTTCCCTCCTTGAGCATTTTTGTTAAGTTTTCGACGTAATTAGTTAATTATTTAGTCTTATTTTCGACAATTTAGTTTATTGCTTTGTTTCTTTCACACCTACACAGCTTGAGCAATAATGCTGAGCCAACTGTAAATTAGTGCACAGGGCGCTTATGCAAATGAAGACAGGCCTGCCTGCTAGACAGGCATGCTATAGATACATGTCCTGTTCGAACCTGACATCCTGTTCGAACCTGACAATCTATACATAAGAACAGGACAGGCATGCTATAAATACATGTCCTGTCCGAAGCCTGACATTTTTACAAAAAAGAAGCCCACTGGAAATCAGTGAACAGGGCGCTTATACAAATGAAAAGCTAGACTTCAAGACAGGCATGCTATAGATACATGTCCTGTACGAACCTGACAATCTATACATTAGAACAGAACAGGCATGCTATAGATACATGTCCTGTCTGAAGCCTGACATTTTTACTAAAAAGAAGCCCACTGGAAATCAGTGAACAGGGCGCTTATACGTAAGTAAGTACAGGCGTGTGAATGTCTGTATGCCTAGTACAGGCGTGTGAACGTCTGTATGCCTAGTATAGGCGTGTGAACGTTTGTAGTAGTTGTCATGACAGCTATGATAGGTAAGTTCCATAAATAACACTGGAGGGGGTGACGCATGAATTGGGCGCCCAAATGTAATTCCAGCACTGATGGGTCCAGATGAAATCTTGATTTTCGGAAATATTATATTAAACGAACTGGTTTCTCTGGTAGTATCGGTGACATATTCGTGCAGATTGGAAGAAATTTTTCGACATAGAAAGCTGTTGTTTTCCATGATACATTCCATCGTTAGGTCGACAACAAGGATAAGCTGTGCGTCGAACCCCCATTTCTGGTTCAAGATTTCTGATTTGTAGAAATATTGACCACCTAGCATGGTATCCGTAACCTCCGCAGTAGGGTTTCCTTTGGCCATCACAATATCAGTATGAAAACGAAACTCCCCATTTCCCATTTTGAAAGAAAGCTGAGAAAGACCCACAATTGTTTCACCAGGACCAAAGGATTCCAGTTATTCTGGACAAAATAAAGTACCATTTATTAGTTCCCACCAGGTTTCTTTATTTTCAAAAAGAAGAACCTTGGCTTTCAGTTCGAGTTTAGGAAAGCGACCAACCGAAAGACGAAATGATTTATTCGAGGAAATGTACACAAGTTTCGTTCTTGGTCGTTTAGGGTCACCACAGAAACCTTGGTAACCAGAATTTCCGCTTTGACCGAGCCTGTAGTTGCTGTTGTGGTTGCTGTAGTTGTTTCTGTTGCAGTTGTTGTCACAGTTGTATTGGTGGTTTGCGTAGGTAGGACACCTTTAGCTAGACTGGTAAATACCATTTTGTGCTAAAACACGCAAATATTACATTTGTGAAGCTTAAAATATCATGGCTTAGTTTATAGAATGTTTCCTGTTTAATAATGTTGGTATTTTGTCAGTTAAACCAGCTGTCAGATTCAAGAACTGATCCTTAAAATAGAGAAATTATTTGCAATTGCAAGTGCAATAATTTCGATTGGAGCAGTGCCTGGCTGTAGTTTTGTTTCAGTCACTGAACAAACAAAAAACAGCTAAACAATAGGTTCAGTCACTGAAACCCAAACTGAAGCGGTTTGAAACCGTTGTAAAGAATCCTTCTTCATGTTTTCTCTGAAACAAACCAGCAGTTAACAACTAGGCTTCATTGTGCAATCAGCAAGGTGCGTAACATTCTGGTAAGAGCTCAGTTGGAGTGATTTGAGCAAACAATGTTCTTGGTGCTGCAAGCTGATATTGCCAGTTGACTCCTCTCGTATAACATGAAGAAAACTTAAACACTGTTTGAGAACAAGCCAGGTTATGAATATGTGCCTTCGGTAAACCAAAAAACTGTTTCTTTTAAGACCTAAAATTTACTTCGGCTGTCAGTCAGTCTGCACAAATGCAGTCTACAAGACGGTTGGTTTTTGGTGTAACTTGGCTAGTATATACGCTGTGCTCTCCAGCAGTCAAACCTGCAATCAGAAAGCTCCCCAGCCACTCAGTTGTCATAAAGCTTCCAGTTTTCTGAAAACGTTAATCCCATATTATTTAAGCACACACTATATGTTCGGATTTAATATAATTAAAATTTAAGCCATAAAAGTATATGTACTTAACGTTTGTAAACCTAGGTAGTGATGAAATCGAGTAAAGGTGTATTAAAGCTTGTGTGGATTATTTTCATCAGTTTGAATGCTCTTTTCATTGAAATTGTTAAAAAGGTACTGCCAACTTCACGATATTTTGGTATTTTTGTCATTTTCTCTTGAATTACTAAAATGTAATGCCAAATTCGGTAAACGTGTGTACACCTGGCACTCCCACTGAATGAGTCAACTTTAAAACCGATTGAGCCAAACTTGTTAGGCCGTAGTGTGATTGAGCCAACCATTATTAGGATTGAGCCGCCTTTCATTAATTAGTAAAATGAATTTTATTATGGGAGTGCTAAATGTCACTTATCACTCCCATGATTGATCCATGATGCGAAAGTTTGTAGAAAAATTGTACCTAGTGACACGGCCAAGAACATAGCAAGACGTCATCAACTACAAAATCAGCAAATAGCAGTACAAAATTCTCATGATTTTGTAGTATTTTGTAGGACTAATTCCATATTTTGTAGTTATGAGGTGTGTTCATACAAAATCAAAATTTTTGTCTCGTTAATTTCCTGCTTAAGCCAGGTTAGAGCTAATTAAACACTGCAGCCACATTGCATTTACCGTGTGTTTAAACTAAGATTTAGAGGAGGCGAGGTCATGTAGTATATATACTAGCTAATGAGCAAGTAATTTCAATATTTCAAGTGTATTTGTATAAGAAACTGTTGAAAATGTATTCTTTGCCAAAAAATCGCAAACATTGAAGCTGCCGCCGGGTACGGTCGCCATAGGCGTAATTGGGGGAGGTTGGGGGGGGGGTAACCTCCCAGCCGATTTTCCAAACCGCCCCCAAAAATCTGGGGGGGGGGGGTAGGCGTGCCGCAGGCGCGAAAAATTGGCCAAAATTTGGATTTATGGTAAATTTTTCAAAAATGTCATTATTTTTGGCTGAAAGTGTTCATTATTGCGATACATACACGTATTTAACAGTTTTATGCACTTTATAATTCGATATTGAGCTTACTTTGAAGTTAGAAACATGTTGACAATCAAGGTTTCGATTTTAAAACTCCTGTCTAATGTTAAAATTACGTACTTTATGGTTAGACGTTTTTTGGCAATGGCTGAAAATGCTATTTTTGGCATAAAAATAGAAAAATTTTAGGGGGGGGGGTTTGGGGAGGTCTAAAAAGGGGGCCCGCCCCCAAAATCTTGGGGGAGAGGCCCAACGGTCGCCTATGTCCCCGCTCGATAAAAGTGGGAGGGCAGTCGCAGTGGCGGGCATTAAGGAATGTTCAGGGCCAAATTTTCATGGCCAAATCTGGGCTTTTTCTAGGCGAAAAAAAGTGGGGTTGGGGGAGTGGGGGAGAGCCCCCCCACTAGTGGGGTGGGGAGGGGGAACTCAAAAGTGGGGGGAATCCAAAGTGGTCTAAAATCGCTAAAAATGCAGTAAAAATAGCCTATTTTGTACATATACTGCTGTAACTGGTACTTACAAGTGCTCAAAAATTGAGTTTGAGTACTAAAATAGACGATTTTTGACCAACAAATTCCGGCGAAGCCGGAAAATTTTTGAATATTTTGACCAAAAATCCCAAAAATTTTGCAGTTTCTGGGTGCTTTATAGTGAGTGGGGGGAAGCCCAAAAAAGTGGGCCCCCCCAGCAGGGTTGGGCGAGACCGAGATTTTACCGAGACCGAGACCAAGGTACCGAGACCGAGACAAAGACCGAGACTGGCCAAGTCTCGGCTTTTGGGCGAGACCGAGACCGAGACCGAGACTCCCAACCCTGCCCCCCAGTAAAAAGCCCAGTTAATATTAGTTTATATATTTTTCAGTTAAGGGCCCTGTTACCTACATATATATACGTATTTTTTAATTTTTTAGCAACAACCTCCTTTCAAATTAAAGTCTGTGCGAAACCCAACTAGTGAATGCCACAGCCTTGTCGTAGATGATAAGAATCAGCTTTCATCTACACTCGGCTTACAGCCTTTCTGGTTGGAGTCCGTCTACTTCGTATACGTATTATATATATATGTATATATTTACTCCATTATCATTCATTATTATGCGGGTTTAATACAACGGACCTTGGGTAAGTGTTGACAGCAGGGAAATACGTATACGCGTATGCTAACCGTAATGCATGAATATTGACAACTGACTACTGTAAGCGAACTACAAATGTAACCATAGGTGTGGCTGGGCAAAAAACTGGAGGGTGGGGTTCCGACGGAGGTGGGGGGTGTCGGCCAAAATTACTCAAAAACGCCTAAATTTTCGATTTTTTTGCCATTTTTGGAAACTTTTTGATTGCAAAGAGAGGCGCAAAATAGAATGAAACTGTCAATATGTGCATCGGAATCGTCCGTTGAAGTTTTGTCGGGCGTAATGGAGCTTTCAGAATATTCCGCTGTTATCGTATCAGTATAATGATCTGGGGAGATAGGCGCAGACTGGAGAATATCATTGGAAGGTAATAATTGGGAAGTGAAGTCAGCCAGGTAACGCTTGGCGGGCAAATATACGTAATGCTTCTCGAGTTATCCGATGATGCCGTAGAGGCAAGGGTGCGCCATATTTGTTCACTAGTAACAGGAAACAAATTACCCCTACCTGGCTTATTTTTAGGCCAAAATTTATGGGGGGGGGCTCGAAGTTGCCCCCCCCCATGGCTCACCAAAAATGGGGGAGGGCATATTTTTGGAAAAATTTTGCCAATTTTTTACGTTTTTTGTGCAAAAATGCCAAAAATCGTTAAAAAATGACTAATTTTAGGTGTTTTTTACGCTAAAATAGTGAAAATTTCGTTGAAAATCCGGCGACGCCGGAAAATTTTTCGGAAATTTAGGGTAAAAATGGCAAAATTTGTCAATTTTTTGGGTTACGGGGGGTTATGGGGGGGCTTTTCATGGGGGGAACCTCGAGTGGAGGGGAGGTCGCCGAATGGGGGGCGCCCCACCCCCCCCCCCCAGTAAAAATAAGCCAGCTTACTGTGCAAAATGTTTTTCCAGTTAGATTCAAATAAAGAGACCAAATAGCTTTTGGACAGTTTCAGAGGTCTACCGCGTCCTCCATTTTTACCCATTTTAACACCTGCGTTTACACTGGTCTGATCGATTCTAAAACAAATGACTTACCCAAATGGATATATACCAGGGTTTTTTTTTGAAAATCGGACCTGCGTAAATTTTGCGTATTTTTGTTTTCGAGTGCGTATTTTTAATTTCGACTGCGTAAAATTACAAAAATCGCTTTTCAACGTTATAAAAGCTATACACGCATGTAGCGTCGAATTAATGCTGTTTTTAAGAGTTTAAACAACGTTAAGAATCGTAGCTCGAGCTCGGGCGCAGCCCCCCAGAAGTTGAAGAAAATTTTAAATTTCGGCGTAAATTTGCTCTTAAAACTTTGACTTCTTTGCCTTTAACAGTTTAATACTCAAGCCAATATTTGGTTAGACAAATAGAGTTACTGTTCCCTTGATTGAACACATACGTATATAAGATTTTAATTTATATACTATATATCAAATCAAATAGAAAGAAAAGCATCGCATGGTACAACGTGGGCATAGGCAGAAAGTATAATCAACTGTAGACGGAAGGAGAATCGAAGAGATATGCGGGGGTCTGGGGGGCGGAAGCCCCCCAGAAGAAGCCAGAGCCAAAACTACGGTAAATTGTCTCAAGAAATTAATTTAGAGCACTCTAGAAATTCCTACTGCCGAATTTTTCGGCTGCGTATTTTGGTGCGTATTTTTGTTTTTGACTGCGTATTTTTAAGCTCGACTGCGTAAATACGCAGTATTTTACGCAAAAAAAACCGTGATATATACAGCAATATCTAAATAAGGCCAGGGTAAATAGATATATACGGATTGCATATACAACGTTCACGTGGTCTTAAAAGTCGGACTTCGAAATTATGTTACAGTCACCTTTTACAGAGGCAATGGTTAATATATCCTGCGCCCATCGCCCTCTGTAGAAGCCAACTTAAACACTAATATATAAGAATTAGGGAACAAGGTGCATAAAATAATAGAGGCCATGAAATAAATTTATCTGGCTGAACACTGAAATGGAGACGGAAATGAGTCACTCCAAGTTGCATTAACAGTTGAATTAATATTCACTGCGGAAATGGAATCATTTCTGATGTAGTATATATCATATTTAGACTTGTGATCAGGCCTGAAAAACAAAAAAGGTTTGGAGAAAAAATTAGTAATATATAGCTGAAAAACAAAAATAAAGTTGTCATAGCATCCTTTAATTTATATAAAGTTTCTAAAGTTAAATTCTATATTTAGATAAAGTTGTATATATATACGTATATATTTGTATTCAGTGTATAGATATAAATGGAAGGGGGTGCGTATTTTGGCGTAATTTTGCTGGATGGAGGTGGGGGTCAATTAACAGTGGCGTCAGGACTTTTGGGCGAGGGGCATTGGCTGGGCAAAAAATCGGGTGGAGGGGGTCCGCCAAAATTGCCAAAAAACCATAATTTTCGATTTTGGAACCCCCACCCCCGCAACACACCTATGAAGAGGGGATCCTAAAACCTGAGAAAAACCTCGCAAAAATATGACGATTTGACGCTGGACGGGGGCACAAGACTTCCGGAAATTGGAGAGTTTTTAAATGGGTTAAAATTTCGTAGAGTATTACGTACATACAGTGGGGAAAGGGGGTATAAATTTCTTAATAAAGAATTAAAAACACTGCAATTTTGTTGGAAATACGTATTTATATATGTCTAAAAATAGCCATAGTTCTACATTTTCGCAATTTGATAGCAAAAAATCCGAAATTCAGGTGTATATTTCAGAAACAAAACTTGAAAATTTTAAGTTAAGGCGAAGGGTGTGGTGTAGTCATTTTAACTTGTGTGGATTTGGATCTTTGTTTTGGGCTTTTGCAAGTTGGGTGATGTGGCTCAATAAAAGAAACTGGGAGGGGGTCCGCCAAAATCACCAAAGCTCGTTATATTTTTGATTATTTGCTATTTTTGGTCAAAAATTTGTGGGGAGGGGGAGGGGCGGTTTCCAAAATTGTCGTTTTGGTGGGGTCCCCCTAAACACATCTGATGATTGGGTGTGGGGCCAGCCCGGAACCCCCCCCCGATTTTTTGCCCAGCCACACCTATGCCCTCTGCCTCCCTCAGCCTTGATCATAGGTGTGGCTGATTCCAAGGGGAAATGGCAAATGGGGGTGGGGGCATAGTTTCCTTAGGGGGGGGGTTGGGGGGGGTATCCCCCCCAAAATTTTCGACCAAATTTACCCCCTCCCAGATTTTTGGACTATCCCTCCCCCCACTTTTGGCTACCCCCCCCGAACCCCCCCCGAACCCCCCCCCAACGATTTTTGGACCCAAAAAGTTAGCTAAATTTGGCCGAAAAATGGTCATTTTTTGAAAAATTTTTTCTAAAATTTTGGCCTAAAATCGCTTTAAAACGGTGCAAAAACGCCTAAAACGTTAAGAACAAGCCTTATTTTGATGAAAAAAGGGCTAAATTACAGAAAATTTTGCATTTTTTGGCCATTTTTTGAATTTTCTGAGGTCCGAATTTTGGGGGGGGGGGGTTCGGGGGGGGGTACTCCCCATCACATTTCGGGGGTCGACCACCAAATTTCCGAAGTTTACTCCCCCCCAACCAAAATTTCCAGGGAAACTATGGGTGGGGGAATCCAATGCCGGCCCCCCAAAAAAATTTTGAGACACTTTTGACTTGAAATTTTGCATTTTTTGGCCATTTTTTCAAATTTCTGAGGTCCAAATTCTGGGGGTTCGGGTCGGTGGGCTTCCCCATCACATTTTGGGTATGACCACCAAACTTCCAAAAATTCCCGCCCGCCAAACTTCCGAAAATTCCCCAATCCGACTCTCCAAAACCCAAAGTACCAGGGAAACTATGGTCATCCCTCTCCTCCATAGGTGTACCTTGAGAAAAAGTTGAGGGTGGGGGTTGCCGAAATTAGGGTGGGTGGGATCAGCCGGTTTGGGGGGTGGGGCCGGGGCGGGTTCCGGAAAAATCGAATTGGGGGGGGGGGTAAAAATTTTTTTCGTCAGAAATTCGTAAAAAAATCAGCGATTTTGCGAAATTAACCATATTTATAACTAAACATTTTTGATCGAAAAAAATTCGAAAATTGTTTATTCGAAAAAATTGCAACTTTTGCAACAAATTTCGAATTGTTTCTAATTTTGAGGCAAAATTTTGAAAATTTTGAAGGTGGGGTCTGGCAAATTTGGGTGGGTGGGGCCTGGGATTTGGCCATTTGGGGGCGGGGTCTGCCTCCAAAATTTCGAGGGTGGGGTCGGGACTTGTCCCACTCGGGAGGGGGAGGGGTCTACCCCGCCCCAGGTACAGGTACACCTATGCTCTTCTCCCTTCCCCCTCCCCCGTCCCTTTTCACAAGAACCAACCTGACTAACCAAATTAGTAGTAATAGCTGCGCGTTTGGTTACAAACCTCAAGTTGTTCCGATACTCGGTGCTACTAATTTCTACCAATAGGTTAACTAGCTACTTTATATTTGAATTGGGAAGTTAGCAATAGAGATAGTTTGATTTGTTTCGTACATGTTAATGACTTTTATTTGTGTCGCCTTTACTGTTATTACTGTCGTTCTTCTGTTAATTAATTTGCAATAAATCCTTATATTTGCCCTACAGATCATTAGCAGGCATCTTTTTAATTTCACACATCAACATAATCAATAGGTACATGCCAAAGATAAGTAATTACAACATGCTACAAAATCACTTAAATTAAACTACGAAATCAGATAAATTACTTACTCCATTTACAAAACGACAGAGAATCATCAATATAACCAATAGGAACAGTGCTAAGATCAGAAAGAATAAGTCGTTTATCAAACGTTATTTTAAATTTTTTTTCACCATAGAGATTGTATAATTCACCAGTGTTCTTATTTCGTCTTATTGAGAAGTTGTCTACAGAAACTTTTGAGGCAGGATTTTCCAGAAGCATCTCAATCATTGACTCTGGAGAGAGCTTGGATTGATTTAAAACATTAAGACGAATTCCTTTGACCTTATAACTATACTTTGTCGATCCATCCCCAGTATGAATTTTGTATCCGTAACTTTTTGGCCCTGTTGACCAAAATTCAGTGGCAAAGGATCCAGGACCATAGGTGTCAGTTAGCTCGTCTTTAAGGTCACCAAGGAAGTCTCCTTCAGGAGGGTCCTCATCATTCGGACGTGAAATGAATATGACACTATCTGTGTCATAGTACAAAACTCTGCGATTTAATTGTTGCAAGTAAGTGTAAAGTTTTAATCTTGCATAAGCCGTAGTAAAAGCTGCAATAACCACATTATTAAAGGAGGCGGGAATACTATGATGATCTTTAGATTTGTAGGTAATCAACATCAAATTTGGACCGACAACCATGGCATCACTGACGCAGATATTTGGATCTAACAGATACTTGACCAATGTTTGATAGTCGTTGACAAATCCTGTTTTCGATTTCCCTTCCTGTTGAGCAAATTTTCCCCAGAAACTGAAAATACAAAATTTTATTATTATTATTATTATTATTATTATTATTTATCATTCTTATTACTATTATTTATCTATTTTATCATATTGTCATAATTTCCTTCACTATGAAAGTACGAATATTGATAAATCTAACATAAGTAAGATAGATAAATATGTTTGTACCTGTTCAGTATCAGCTTGCCATAAGTTCTTTTTCCAGGGTTAGCAGAAATTTCTTCTAAGACAATTCCTTTTTTTTCATACCACATGGCCTTATAAGCATCCTTTTGTTCTTGCGTAGTTATATCATGAGGATATCCACTGGCTTCTACTTTAATTTTAAGGAATGCATTAATAAATTCCTTAAATAAATTAGAACTTCTATTTTCTTCATTCCAATGCCACACCTCTTTAATATTAACGACCTGATAGCCTAAGTTTTCGGCTGCTTTCAGTTCCTCGGAAACCCACGTTCCGTGAATCACTCGTTCATTGTCGCTATGTTGGCACGATATTTTGACATTTTCATTAACACATGCTGCACACAAAGGAAATAACAATTTACCATGTGCTTTGACTGGAAGTATCGGTAAAAATAACTGACGTGGAGCTAAGACATCGCATTCTATCAATCCAAAATAGTCCGACAGTTGACCAAAGTTTGATGTAATAATTATGGGAACTCCGACAGGATATACGCAGGTCTTATTCACGTAAGGATACTCACTTGTCACATCCAAGTGCCGAATCTTTTCACGGTCAGTAGTCTTGTAATATAAGTAAGTCGGACAAACTCTTCCTCCAAAGAATGCGTCTTTCGGCTTCAAAGGCGGTTTTTCTAGATTCAAACCAGTCAAAAAATCCTTTAGTTGCTTGTTTTGAGAAACTTCTGTATCCCAATCGCATTCCCATTTTTCAATAACTTGATAGCCTGACAGTCGGAGCTTTTTAATTTTTTCTATAGTGGCTCTTCGGATTACACCTGAAGACGTTTGAAAAAACGGGTTCTTCTCGTATTTAAGTTCGCACTTTTTACATGAATGAAATAAACAGCCATGAAATTCAAACACAGTTTCAGCACCATTAAAATTCGGAGAAAATCCATCAACAAAAAATCCAGCAATTTTTGCTTCTCCATCAGATCGCGCATGACGTATGTGCAACCCCGTAACATGCTCTATCCATCGCAACCATCCAATCGCCTTTTTGGAATAAGCTTTCTTATGAGGCAGTCCTTCTGAAGATATAACCGCTATTGCTTTTTCTGGCATAAACGTTGTCCGATAAAGAATGTTACACGCCGACGCAATTGTAATTGCACTTTTGAATGGGTCAATAGACGTTGTTTCCAAGAATATTTTTCTAAATTGCATACAGGCATCAGCCAATATTTCGACGTCATTGGTGCAGTAGCGATGCAATTCTTCTGAAAAGTTGTATAATTTGCCTGTCGTTTCGTACAAATTTCTTTCGTCTTCGTACCAACGATTGAATGCTGCCTGATCTTTAGGAGTCATTCTGTCCGGTCCAAAGTAACATTTTTCGGGAAATGCACCAATATAGCGTTGGTTTTCTATTGTGTTGAATAAGTGTGGAAACGTGCCTTTCTGTGAATCTTTCAGACCGAAGGCCTTAGGTAATGCTTTCAAAGGCAATGGAAGAAAGTTGTAGGAATCTATAAATTTCAGTCTTTTACCAATTATGATGAGTAAAACCTTGCATCCTCGGAATATTATTTCTGTTGGTTTAATAGACTTCCTATACAAATAGTTTAGTATAGGCCAGGCATCGTAACCCTGAAAGTTGTGAGCTATCGCGATCGTCAATCTCCTCGACGTTGCAGTCTTCTTGAACAGGAACTCCATAAATCTGTCAGTACATTCCCAACCTCGGAAGCTGTGAATTTCTTTTCCAAATTTTGCAACAACCAAGTTGGGTTTGTGTTTATTTAAATCTTGAGCAGATTCAAAGTCGTAAAATACATAATCACATTCTTGTTCATCAAGCTTTGCTTTTTCAAGATAACAAACGTGCTCAGATTCATCTGTTGATCTCCACTGACGACATATAGTACATCTAATTAATCCACAGTGATGCTTCTTTGCTGGCAAATTTGCTCGGGTCACCACTTTTGTACATTCGTTGCATCTCGCATATTTAGTACAAATATTCAGAGATTTGTGATTCAAAAAGCAGTTTTCTGTCATCCAGTTTCTATTACAGTCAGGGCATTTGCTTACGCTTTTGTCTCCACCAAGACATGACGATTGACGGCAATAAGAACACCCTTTGGCGCATCTATGAGGTTTCTTTTGATACCCTTTTCCACAATCGTTGCAAAAGTATGATCTTTTCAAAAATCCTGGCATTTTAACAATGACATCGAAGTGACCATTATTCAAAAGTAGATGGATTACGTTGTCAGCTTCAGGACCTGTAAATATTCTTTCTCCATACATTTCTCCAGAATAAACATTTATTTGGTAGTTAACCAGATATTTCTGGAATTGATTGATTTCCCTTAGCCCGCACTTCCCTAATGGAACTTCGGCTTTTTCATGTAGACGAAAAGCCTTTTCCCATTGAAGACCTTTATCGTTGCTAGGGAACACAAGACGAATATTCCATTGTTTCCGAGAATGCTTTGCAATATGCTTTCCAACCACAAGTGATCGAGCACAACAAACATCATCGTTGTTTTTGATTTTAATTAAGCTTTTTTGACATTTGCTGATCCAAGATAAAAATACGTTGTGTGAAGATCCTCCGGGCTTAGGAAATTCCGTATGCACAATATTGAGTTGCACAGATTCATCAATAGCGAATTCTTCATTACTGTTGAGCACGCGAACGATTTCTTCCATTATCATATCGACGTTAACCTGGTTAACTTGAATAAAAGGCAAAGATATGGGGTAGGTAAGAGCTGAGCTTTGTAGAACAATTCGTACATAATCATTTTTTGAATAGGAAGATTGCAACTCCTCAAAAATTTCTGCTATAATATGGTGGAGCGCCTCATACACACTATTCCCTGTCAATGATTCCAGACCTTTGAAATGCACTTCGTAATCTGTGGTTGTTGTTTTCAAGTGTTTGCTTTCATAACTGTCCACTTTTTCGATTGAATAAAATTGCTTCCATTCCGAGTTTTCATTTATGTGATCATTGTCTACTGGCTCGCTGATTGTGTCTTCTTGGCTGCCATCTTCTACTACAGTTTCCTCTGGATTCAGTTTGTCGGTCTCATCATCATTGTTATCCATGCTTTCATGTCGATCGCTCAAAGGTGTTGATACAGTTTGATACTCTTCATGTTTTCGCTGATGTTTTCTAAGCCCAGTTTGAGTAGCATATCTTTGTCCACAGTTGGAACACTCATACGAAGACACGACGTCAGGATGTTGCTTTCTTCGATGACGTTCAAGATTATCTTTTCTTGTGTAGATAGCAGGACATTGATCGCACTTGTGCACTGGAAATTGTTTTTCCATTCTGAAACTACAAACGAACGGGTTTCTTAGGGATGTCCTTTAATTGTTGCTTTGTCTGTTCGTTAGAATTAGGGACAAACAACAGCTCCTGTGAATAAAACGATGGCCAAAGCAGAGAGTTGTTGGTGTCTTCTAATTTATAGCGATGTTTATAACCACTAAGTTTTCGAGCAATTCTAAAAATGTCCTGAGAATATGTTGGATCGTAACCTTTGGAAATACTTGGTTTAATCATCTGGATTCGTACGGTGTCACCAATGCTGAAAGAATACTTTTTGTTACTTTTCTTTAACTTACTCTTTTGAAACTTATAAATTTGAACCTGGTTCTCAGGAGTTATCTCCTGGGGGCTCAATCCATTCAGAATTTTCATCTTTCGTCTGTTCATTCCAGAAACTATTGCTTGTAGGTCGTCAATGTAGCGAAACTTATTTTGACTCAAACAAAATCTGAAAATTCATTTCTTCAGTTCTCTAATTGCCCGTTCTGCTATACTGCTTTTCACGTTTTCGTCGGTACTAAAGTACGGATGAATATTATTTTCCTTTAGGAAATCCGTGAATGAAGATGCAGTAAATTCAGTTCCACGATCAGTGAAGGTGTTAGCACATTTGCGTCCTGAACTGGAAAATATATCCTTAAAAGCTTGTACAACAACCAATGACTGTTTTGACTTTAGCCTACGCACCCAGCAATATCGGGAGAATTCATCGACTACAACAAGCAGAAATTTGATTCCATTATTGAAACTGCTCAGGCTAGACACATCAGCCAAATCTGCAGCCCATGTTTGATCCAAAGTTCCTGTTATGGGCTCTCGCTCAAATTTATATCTCGGAAATTTTGTTCTAGAGTAAACGATTTGTCTGCGAAGCCAGTCGGTTATCTGCTTTCGAGTAATCTTCAACCCATTTTCTTTGGCATATTTGTATAAACTATCTATTCCGCTGAATGCGACAGGAGAGTCAGGAGAATACCAGAGATTTTCCAACGCAGAACTCATCATTAAAAAAAATTTATTTAGCAGAGACATTTAAACAGAACACCCTGTCATTGTTAAAGGAAAGTTACTGATCAAAAATGTCTTCATGTTTATATCCAACTTTTCCCAACAATTCAGTCAATACATGCACTGCTGACTTTGCCTGGTCAGGAGTAAGATTGATGCCTTTCCCTGGTCTAAGAATACAGTTCCCATCGTCGTCCAGCTTCCACTGTTTAGTGACGCTGTCCTTAGCACGGTAGAATGATCGGACATCAACCGTTTGCCCGCGTCCCGTAAACATCAGACGTCCAAATATCAATCTTTGTTCATCGATTGGGAGGTAACCTGGGGGAACAGCGACAGGTGTATACTGAGGTTGACTGTTCGGAATCTGGATTACTTTGGATTCGTCCAACTTCAGTTGCTTTTCTGGTGTCGCCATTTTGCTAAGCAAAGACAAGTTTTGTTAGTATTTAAGTACAGCAGCAAAGCATAACTACCAAAATATGGCGTTCACTATTACTTTGACAGACGATATGTCTGTTGCTCCTTGTCTATGTACTGACTTAGTCCGAACATTTAACTTTACACTTACCCACTACAAGGTAGCACTAGCCAAGCTAATGCTACCAAACACTTACTACAACATTTCTGCAAGAGACTGTTACTTCGAATACTACTCTGCAGTTAAGTCGGTATGGGTAAAAGCTTTGTTACCGAATGTTCATTGCAGTTCAAGTTCTGACATTATAGAAATTTTAAAGAAATATTTTGCTGTAGATGCTGCCAATGTTGAAGTATCCCTACTCGCTAATTCACAGCGACTAAAGATTAAATGTCTCAATGGTGTAAAAATAAAAAACGTTTCATCGAAGTTAAGGAAAATTTTGGGACTTACTGTAGATGTCGTTGATTCTGAAGCAGAAGGTAGCGCTGACGTTGATGTGGACTATTTTACAAGAAGCTTGATCCTGAAATGTTCCTTCCAAGAACCACAACTCTTCAATAATACCGCAATAAAAATACTATCGATTATTCCTGCAACAGCTAAAGGAAGTCTTATATGCTATGAACCTTTAATTAGAGATTACTTTAACGTAAAACTGGACTATTGGAACGAAATTAAATTGTCTGTAAGTGACATGAATGGTGACGACCTGATGTTTAGCTCAGGCTTAGCCACAATTCAGCTACATTTCCTTGCACTCTCTGTCTAGAAGAAGTAAAGCATGTCTAGTATTTATAGTACTGCTATGATATAATTGTTATTCATTATGGTAATTTGTTATTCTCGAGCTATAGACGGTCAAGTAAAACAAGCTGTTATACCAGTTGTGTTTGCTACGAAAAATCTTAAAAAGAAGACAAAGAAACCAAAGAAAGTAAAGACAAAACAGACCAAGAAGCCTGTTAAAAAAACTTGTTAAAAGAACTACAAAGAAACGTACCAGTCGAAGACGCAAAGAAGTCTTGTAAATGGAACCTACCCCAAAAGCGCCACGCATCAGTCTCGGAGATCCTTGCTCCGTACAATCATTTACGTGGCAGCACAAAATACCTGTCCAAACAGATGTCACTGGAAGTCAGCTACGCGAGATATCGTTGGTCACTCCATTACCTCGCACGGACCAGGCCGCATTGGAATTCCGACTGGAAAGAGTTCCTGATAAATGCCTAGAACTTTCATCATTATTCTTAGCAATAAATGTACAAGTGATTAATGGGGATCTTACCAATTTAGCTGAAGATGCAAAAATATCAGTCTGCAATATGTTTGGATATGCATTATTTTCAGAAATAGAAGTATTCATTTCTGGTCAAAAAGTCACTCCAAATCAGGAATACTTTCCGTATCAGGCGTATCTATTAGCAATGCTCAATTTCCCAACACCAACAAAGGCTTACCTTCTGAATACCAGCATCTTTGAAAAAGATACCAACTATGCCATCGATAACTGGGATCCTACATTACCTGATGTTGCAGTAAATAAAGGCCTCAAAGATAGAATGGAATACATTGCCAAATCGAGAACAGCTGACCTCATCATAAGACCTTTCCACGACATCTTCAGCTCTGTTAGAACGTTGCCTTCAGATTGCCCAGTGACGTTTCGATTTCATAGAACAAAACCAACATTCTGTCTTATCGGTGACGAGTCAAAGGAGTATGCAATAAAAGTCCTATCAGCGAAACTATACGGAAATTTTTTAGAACCTACTGCGAACATTATGAGTCTACAAAATCGTTTACTTTCTACTGGGTCCTTCAGTTTACCTATTCTCCGTCACATCATCAGAACCCAGACAGTTCAGAAAGGATCTAAAACGTTCAGCTACGACGGTGTGTTTCTAGGAAGACTTCCAAAGCGAGTCTATACGTTTTTCGTCAAAAGTAGCGCTGTTACATCTCCAGAAACGAGCAAAAACCCATTCAATTTCCTGTCTACGCACTGCTCTCGTTTCCAAGTATACAAAAACGATGTTCCCCAGTTTACAAACGAAGGTCTCACTCTAGATCTCGATAAAAACAACTACAACATGGCTTACTTTTTTCTGCTTCGAGGTATGGACTTTAGCAACAACGACATCGGCATCACACCTGAAGACTTCTCCAGCGGCTACTTCATTCTCGTTTGTGATCTCACCAGGGACCAAAGTGCCCAATGTCCATACATTTCTCCGCCGGAAGAAGGCAAGGTCAGCATCCGTGCCTGGTTCTCCAAGGAAACAACCGAGAACATTGTTTGCTTCGTTGTTGGCGAATTCGACGTCACTCTGTCCCTTGATTCTGAACGGCATCCTACAATCGACGAACTGTAAAGCCCCGCGAAGCGGGGCAAGGGGGTGCGCGCTCCTCCCCAGCACTTGGAAAACGGGGCCTACGGCCCCGTTTTCCAAAGTGCTGGCCTTTCTGTTCTGTCTCGAGAGTAGAAGCAACAAATATAAAACAAAGTCAATGCTAGTTATTTTAAATGGAAACAATAGACTACCTATTGCATATGACCACACCCACGCGAATTGCCGTTATTGGCAATTCTGGAAGTGGTAAAACAACTCTTGTATACAATATGCTAAGTCATCAAGTCGCATGTTTCGGTAAACAGTTTAAAAAGATTTTGTTCTTATACGAAGTTGATCAACCGTTGTACAAAGACATGTAAGAAAAAATAACACACATTGAATTCGCACAAGGCATTCCAGAAGACATCATTTCTAATGGTAATCACTGGTCAGAAGGTAGTGGCTGCATCATCATAGACGACCAGCAATATTCCAGTGGCAATAGCGAAACTGTATATAAACTATTGACAATGTTTAGTCATCATTATGATATAACTGTGTTTTTATTGTGGCAGTCTCCGTTTCTCAATACAAAGTTTTCTACTTGCTTATCGCGTCAAATCAATCATATGCTTTTACTGTCTTGTCGCCGGGATCTACGAAGCATCAGTACACTGGGAGGGCAAATGTTGCCAGGCAAAAACAAATCGTTCATGAATATGTACAATCAAGCGTTAAGAGAACGACCATACGGATATTTCTGGGTGGACCTTACTCCTACTACTCCTCCTCAGCTACAATTTCGGGGATCTTTACCTTATGAAGAAAAACAAATAGTTTACTTGCCTTAATTTAGTCCTGTTTGCCATTCATAGAAGAACGGTTTAATCAAAATCTATAAAATGTCGCAGTCAGTCGTAGACAACCTTCCGTTGCTTCGTGTATTTGCAGCAGGCATTGACAAGCGTCGACTTCGTGAGCTTCTCGAAGAAGCGCCTCCTTCATTCTACAAGGCTATCACTGAAATCTGCTATAACATTTTATACAACGACAACATTGAACTGGATAAACAGTTAAGACAGAAACTCAGAAAGAAAATCAAGCATTTGCGCGTTTTAGCAGACACTTCTTCCACAGATTCTAAGAAAAGAAAAGTCCTCCAAAGCAACTTACCTTTTCTGGAACTTATTTCCCAGTCCGTCTTACCCACCTTGAAGCATGTCATATAAACGGTATGTTTTGATAAATGAAAATGAAGTGTCTAGTCAGTCAGAATTCACAAAAGATGTTCTCGATATTCTGAACGACAGAAACAAAACTGAGCAAGATAAGAAAACGTTGATAGGGCATTTATGCACACCGACCGAAAATCTTAACTGGATGCTTGATTTTATTCCTAAGGCATACAAGGCAAAAGGTAAACTATTGCTGCACTCAATCCAAGGTAAAGTAAAGGATTTCTGATAATGGAAACTTAATTGCTACGTTTTTGAATGGATCTGAAAAGGAATTCTCTAACGCTGTAGATTTGATTAAGTTTATCTTGCTGCCATCCTTTCTGAGGCAACACAGACCTCCCGATGCTGAAGAATTCAAAAGATTCCTGGACGACGTCAATGTACCTGTATCTGCCTATGGTCAAGGAAAAGCTACTAAAGAACAAACATGGATTAAACTTTTTAATGACTGATAGCAATGTATGATAAATGTAAATAATTGTAATAAAAGAGTTACAGTCTTTCTTTGTTTTTCTTCTTTAGCCTAAAACAATAAAAATAGTAAAAAGAAAGTGATAGCTGGACGACCAGAAATACAAACTCTTAAACAGTAACTTTAATATAACTTACCATCAGTTTCATCCTCTCCTGGACCAGTCATGTAGAAAAGTATCTGGAAGGCGCGATGCACGGCACAATGCTTCGTGGTTGTTGCCAAGGTAAACATGTGCTCAGGACACGGTGTAACCATGGCGACTGGCAGCTTGCTGAATTGAGGGCAACCAAAAGTACTTGCATCAACTACTCCCGTCTGTATACCGTTCATGAGCAAACCATTCCTCAGAAGACTGACTTGGGCGGTACCCTTACTGATGATAGTGTCTGGTTTTTCATTACGGAAAATCGTTGCTAATTGGACCATGACCTGCTGAAATGTCAGTAGTGAATCTTCGGTAGAATAGTTGACACCAATGGACTTGAGTTCATGATACATGTGCCAGTACTGATCATAATCCAAGCTTTCCAAGCTGACTGGCCCTCGTAACTTCCGGAATAGCAGATTCTTTGAAAATTGACCTTTATGCAGCATAAGTGCAGATATTTCTAAAGGAATTGCACCAACCTTGGGGCAATTGACAATTGTAACAGCGATTACTGCAACTTTAGACATTCTGAAACTATTAAAAAATACAGACAGGATAAAGTTTGTCATAGTGAGGACAATTTAGTCCATGCTTACAACATCCAAATATTAAAGGAAGGTGAATACACATAGAATTACAACATTCAGGATTAAGTTTTGAACAGTTCAGACCGTGGGAACAACAACCAGCACACGTCTCGAGCAGATTTAAATGACAAATTGGGTTTTCGGGATTGAAGCAGCCACAATTACAACAAAATCTACTAAATTTCGCTCCTTGTTTTTTAATTGTATGTTTCGTATGATTAGCGTTGCATTGGTTGCACCAGATGTGGGTTTTGGCATGGGCAGCAAAATTGTGGATCGACTGCACAACTTGGAATTTTCTCGGTTTAGAATTGACGCAGCCGGAACACACATAAAAACCTGGACTTAAGGACTCAGGCTCCCGCACCGCTGCTGGCTGCTTTTTTTCCGTGGTTTCGGCTGTGATCAGAGCGTCCAATAAAGGAATTTGGCAGGATTGATTAGCAAAGTAGCGAAATGGAAGTCGTTTTAATGAATACAGTTCTTCTTCTGAAAGAGGTTCTGACATGTACTGTCCTAACGATTCTGATGAACCAAATGTTTAATTAACTGCTTCCTGAAACAAAAACGCCAAAATAGAAAATGTCTCAAACAGCAAGTCACAGATTAAATGTTTATTCTATCCAAAAATATACCTGTAACACAACAAAGGTCCTCATCAACAATTCAGTCTGAAATAAAAATTACAGTTCAATAAATTCGTGGTATGTTTTCACAGCTTCTTTGAACATAAAAGTTTTCTTCACTCGGAAGAACTTGACCCGTTTGAAAGGTCGTAGGCATGACATAATGAATCGCCTCATCATGTAGGAAATGTTCAATGGCCATTCTTCTTGTCCCGTGTAATATTTGCTCGTAGCCATGAAGTAGACTGTTTGACCAAATTGATAGGTGAGGAGTTGACCGGCAGGAACGTTGTCTTTTCCTACATATTCTGGTGGTTGGAGAATAATTGGTGGTTTCCCCATACCAACCTGAACATTCTCCAGCACAGTGTGGACTTCCGCAGTTCCATTGAAACACATAAACTTTGGAATCTTCTTGACGGTGTCAATCATAAGATTAGACGGTGACATACCTCGGTATATCATACCATGTACCGACCATAGACGGTGTAGGAAAAGATACATTTGGACTAGATAAATTTTAATGTCTGTCTCCATAAAAGGGCCTTGTCTTTCCACAAATGACAGTAAAAATGTTTCCTCCACCTTAATCGGGTAAAACAAAAATACCATGGACCGAGGATCTTCATCATAGTGGTGGCACATTCCCCAGTCCTGTGGAATCTTTACGCACGGCTCCATTGTAAGCTTTCTCGTTTTGATAAGCTCTTCAGGACCGTAGCTTCCTTGATCGTTTGAGCTGATGCGGCAAAGTGCTAAAGGAACCACCTTCGCCAATGCTGTCATCTCACGGACTGCACCAGGGTTCAGCTGTATGTATTTCGCAAATGAGACCATACATCCTCGACTTCCTCGGGCCACGGCTGGTAGAACTTTATAAAGTCGGCAGGTGTTTTCCGCCTTAACAAATCTAATTACCATGCTAAAACAGAAAAGGAAGTTAGACATACCGACCTTCACATTAACTTACAGTAGTATTTAAAAATATTACGAGCCTTAGCGCAAATTAACATAGGGTATGAATAAACTAGACAAGAGAATTAAATTTCAGACACAAAGTACAAGTTGAAATACTTTATTGAAACATAATACTACATATCATTCAATTGTCCAGTAAACTCATAATAGCTTTTTAGAGCTTCTTTGTACATTTCGGTATCTGGCAGGTCCAAAAATTTTTTCCGTGGATCAGACTGAAGGCATGCCATTACAAAACTTCTCATCATGGGCGAGACTGTGAGGGGCCACTCCTGTACACCGTGGAAAAATTTTCCTGTGGCCATGAAGTACAGTGTTTGTCCAAACTGAAATTTGAGTAGCTGACCACATGGGACCATTTCAATTTCTCTGAACTCGGGCGGTTGAAATGTGACCGGAGAATTTCCTTTGCCAATTCGAACGTGCTCCATAGTGACATAAAGTTCATAGGCATCATCAAAGTCATAAAATTTGATTGTTTTGGCACATGGATCAACTATAATTTTCAGTGGTAAAAACCCCCTGTAAATCATCCCATAGCGTTCCCATAAGCGAACCAGGGACCGGTAAATCTGAACAAGATAAATTTCTAAATCAGTTTCCGCCACATAACCCTTGTCTGCTATCAAAGACGAAATTGAGGTTTCGGTTTTCGTAAGTGGATAAAAGAAAAACACGACAGGATTGGAATCACTCAGATACTGATTGCACTGTCCCCAGTCTTGAGGGATTTTAGCAAACACTTCATCGGAAAGCCTCCGCGTCATAAAGAATTCTTCCGGTACGCTGACGCCGTCAACACTGCCTAGCATGGTGCACAAGTGCAAGGGTTCTATCTTGACTAAGACCAGCTGCTTCGCTCCAGATGCGTCGGAACAGAGGGCAATTGTGTTCATTGGACCTGTTTTCCGATTAACTAAGGGAGCTTGCACTTCATAGGTACGTCCACTGTATTCTGCTTTGATGACCTGCATTACCTACAACCAGAAAGTTGTGTATGGCAGAATAGTTGTGCATTAACAGATTAGCCCTGAGCTTAAATATGAATCATAAGCAGCTATGTCGAATAAGGGCAATCTCAGAAAAAAAGGAAGGACTAATACCAATCCCGCTAGTAGGGCTATATTCTTAAATGAAGCTGAGTCTCTGCAGAAAATAACAAAACTTTACTTACCTTTAAGCAAAAAGCTGATGATCGTTGAACTGAACAGGAGTGCTGACGGAAGGCCGTAGATGGATGGCAGAGCTGATGATTGAGTTGATGGAAGAGCTGATTGAAGAAGACTGAGCTTTCCAACTGAATTGATGAACTTTAGGGAGCTGGGGTTTATATACCACTCTGGTGTTTGCTTTTCGGCAGAAGCTGATGCAACATCGCGTGATCATTGCGATCAAAGCAAACATCCAAATTGTCTTGTTTTTGACTTTTTACAATAGAACAATAGGTGGAAATTGCGCAAGATGGCGAGAATAATGGCTTTGCAAATAAATTAATCTGAAAAAGTTCAAAGTTTTTGGGAAAATTTTTGCGAAAATCACCTGTTATCGAAGGATGATTGACAGAAGGACGAAGGTCGATGAGAAAAGCAAACAAAAATTAAGCTGTTTTGAACGGAAATTGCATTTTTGAGATAAAAATTGGGTATATAAAGGAGTGCTTTTTAGTAGGTAGCATCAGTTGTCAGAAGAAGTCAGCAACTCCATCAGATATCGTCTGAACATCACATCAACTTTGCCATGCTAAGGTAAGCCGCTCTTTATTCACTTGAATTTTAAATTTTACTCGAATCACAACCTCTAAGGATACCTTAGTAAGTGTAGAAATCTGGGGGAGCGACTACACTACAAATTTTCGTCCGACATGTAGTAAGGTTTACCCAAAACGAATAAACGATTTCTATCTTTAGACTTGGTTGCAGCTGAAGAAGATGACAAAATTACTTGGAGACCAGAACTTTTCGGCTTTTGCAGAGTGGGTATGCACCCCTGTTCCTTGGTCATCCTACATCTCTATTAAGTCCGTTTTACCTTACATTCCTAAGCTTGTAGCTCTGCCTAGCCAGTTATTTAGGGTACTTTCTAGCTATGGCTTTAAAACTGTGAAAGCAGTCAGTTTATTAACTTTATATACAATTAATGCTTCAACTTTGCTTCAGAACACATCGGAATTGGGCTGCCGTTGCTATCAATTCTGTTGGTTGTCCACGTATGGGCGATGTACCGCTCGAAATTGCCTACTCCCTAAGAAAAGATGGATGCGAAAAGATTCATGAATTTTCTTTAGTAAGAGCTCCAATGGAATTTGAATTGCTCGCATCCAAACAGAAAGACGCTGTTTCATTTTCTTTGGCAAATAGTGCTACTACTTGGGAAACGGCAGTTCAAGTTCCTCATTGGAACGAGATACTACACCGTCTTTCATCGAAATTGGTATTGCACAGTGTGGAAGTGGTCATAACAAAGGGCACTGCACAGAAAGCCAGCCTGGAAGAATTTCTGAGGATGAGAAACCTAGATATTCCAGTGTTTGATGCATCCACCCTTGGCATGCCCAGTTTTACTACATATCCTGATCGGCCAGTGTCCTTGTGCGCAAACCATTCGCGTGCACTTTCCCCCTCTTCTAGGTACTGCTCGGCTCACAGATTACAGCAAATTATCCATTTTTGTGAAAATAACATTTTGACGTAGCAAATCTCTTACGTACTGTCACTTGTAAGTGTAATGTACGTATATTCATTCTATACATGTTATATATAGCTAACTGTACGTTACTGTAGTAATATTTGATAAACTTTACTTGTTTATTACTAATTACGTACATGTGTATGTTTCTTTGTCTGCAACTTGTAGCATGGGGTATTTATTCACAATATATTCTTGGTCACATTATGCTGTGAAGACTGTTGCGCTAATTTGAAATAAAACTATAAACTGACTCATATATAATTTTTATTAGCTTCTCATAGGTTCCAGATTTTAACAGATAGCATAATGCTACCAACAACACAAAACTTTAACTAAAGGTTTGCGCCGACTTCGTCCAACTGGTCTACTTTTTGGTACAGATGCAGAGCATGGGTGTATTCAACTACATATCGAGTACTAAGATTTTACCTTCCCTCCCGCCGTGTGCAGCCGACGCGTTTATGTGCCCCACTCCTTGTTTTTCACAACTACCAACCTAATTGATTAAAAACTTTGTTGGCTGCTAGGGTCTAGCTTCGAGATAGCATCATTGGCATCATGACTTCACAAATATGCCTCCATCTTCAGAAAAATGCCACGCAACTATTGCGTATGTACAGCTAAGGGATTTGATCTTCAAAGTTGAGGTTGCCGAGAATGTCAGAAGTTTTGGCTAACGAAAAGAAAATTTTAATTCTAGTGCAAGCTATAAGACTGTAATTTGGTATATACAGAGACACTCTAGGTGTACCCATTTGTGCCAAGTGGTAAGAAAATCAGCTATATGAAATAGTTTTTATGCCAAGTTGAATATGCAAAAATTGCCAAAATTGTAATTTTTGGGCGACGTTACCTCCAAAATCGGAAAATTTTTTGAACTTGAAAAATTTGGAGATATTTGAACTCAACGTGGTCGAAAATACAGCCGCACTAAATTTCAGCTCGATCAGTGAAAGTCAGCTACTTTGCGGAAATCGTCTACAAAGAATCTGACAGACTAAAATGGCGATTTGGAGAATTTTTGAAGATTTAATTTGGCATAGAATTTTTTCAGACGGCAGAATGTCTTACCACTTTTCACATATGAGTACACCTTCTGGGCGTCTGTATATGCAAAATTACTGCCTTACAGATTGCGCAGAATTAAAACTTTCTTTTCGTTAGCCAAAATTTCTAACATTTTCGGCAAAACTTCAACTTTGAAAATCAACTCCCTTAGCTGTACATAAGCTATATATAGTTGCCTGACATTTTCTTCGCGTGGTAGTATATTTGTCAAATTATGACGCCAAATGGCAACCTTGAAGCCAGGTCACAGCAGCCAGCAGTTAATCAATTGTAGGCAGTTGTGAAAACTGGGGGGGGGCGGTCGGGCACATAAATGAGTCAGCTGCACACGGCTGGAAGGTGGCTAATATCTGAGCAACCGAAATTATTTGAGTACACTCTACACAAGCATATGCTATACGCCTATACATAGGCCAATCGGACAAAGAAAGAAGCTAGTGCCTATTGTGTAATTTTGAATCAAATAATATTAAAGCACAACTTGCTCCTGGAGATAACGCGATAAGTATGAAATTTTAGGAAAAAAGTCAAAAATTAAAATAGCTTGAAATTCAGTTGAAGTCGGAAGCGATTTAAGTTTGTTCGGAATCCAAGATCAGACCTCAATTCTAGATCGATTCTGGGATTACACCCAAGTCAAGTCAGCATAGAATGCTTGGGAGGGTGGACTATCCCTTTGTAGATAAAACAGATCATATGTAGCCAAATGCTGCAAGACGGAGTAGATACGTAAAGGGTTAAAATTCAGCTGTGCCTGTAGTTATAGCAACGATGAGCCAGATAGCAGTTGTTTGTTAGACGTTAAGTGAACTGGGCAATTTTGCTTAACACCGCTGTTTTATAAAGGTTGTTATCGAAAGCACGTAGGAGTTTACTGGAATCTAGCTGATAAGCTGTTTGTACATCTAATGGAGAAGCACTTAGTGCAGCAAACCCAGACAAAACTGGTGCTATAACGTCATTTTAAGACTAGCATAAGAAACTGTAACTTCAAGTCGATAACCAATATGACCTTACGGAAAAAGCAAATGAATTACGGAATTTTGAGGATCAAATATTGCATGCCTCGCCTCATAAAATAATGGATTGATATAATAGATCGTGTTTGATTGGAATTTGATAAGATTATTAATTTTGTTTTAAAAAAGGCTCTAATATAATAATCTTGAAGTTATTCGTAGTAGTATCAGCGAACGCCATGTCGAATTCATTTGAGGTTTGTAACCAAACGCGCAGCTATTACTACTCAAATTACATTAATATCACGTGTCAAGTTCAGAGCTTAGTTTGCAAAGTAAGTATTTAATTTATGCCTTGCTATTTAAATTCAATTGTTTTTATTGTATTTGCAGTTGGAATGTTGGTTTTAAGGTAGTTTAAAAAATTTGCTAGATTGTAACATACATCGTATTGATTGCATTAGCTAACAGTTGGCTGCGACGAGTGAACACAGCGGGGCAGGTTTTTAAATTTTGTAGAAAAATTTTAAAATAACTACAAAATTCAAAAATTATACTACAAAATACTACAAAATTCCTACATAAAGTACATTATATGCTTTGAATTTGTAGTGGAAGATGTTTCGATGAGTCCACACGCATCCTAGTGACTTGTGATTGAGCCACCATTCTATTTTCCAATATTTACGTCCCTGCATTAATAATTTAACTCAGAAATTTAAAAATTTCAGTTGCAAGTTACTGGTCAATGCAGGAAAATGATAGCTAAGCTAAGGCTTATAAAGTGTCAGTTCTAATTCTGATTACTTTTGGTGAGCATTCAGCTTCAGCTCAGCAGCACCCTGGAGGCTTACTGCACACCCAGTTTCAGTATTAGTAATAATCAATAAAGTAGCGAATGGAAGGTCTTTAGAGTGTCGTATTTTTCCGTTTTCCGAGCGATTCTGCCCACCAAAGGGAAGGACGGATCAACCATAGGTGTAACGGAGATTTGGAGTGGGGGGTGGGGTTCCATAGTTTCCTTTGGGGTGGTGCTTGGGAGGGGGGGCAATTTACCCCCTCCCCCTAGAGTTTTTGACTTACCCTCCCTCAAGCTTCGGCTACCCCCCCCCAACCCCCCAGCGATTTTTGGACCCAAAAAGTTAGCTATATCTTTGTCCAAAAGTGGTCATTTTTGATAAATTTTCCTCAAATTTTGACTTGAAATTGCTTTAAAACGGTGTAAAAAAAGCCTAAAACGTTAAAAACAAGCATTATTTTGAAGGAAAAAGGGTTAAAATTCAAAAAATTTTGCATTTTGTTGGCCATTTTTTGGAAGTCCTGAGTTTCAAATTCTGGGAGGGGTTCCCCCAGCACATTTCGGGGGTCGACCACCAAATTTTTAACATTTCCCCCCTCCGAGACCCATGCAAAGCAGCATCAAACCATTAAGCAATTTTAACAGTAGATCATTACAAAGATCATTTTCATTACACTCCAAAAGTTCATTGCTGACACATATTTCTAAGTCAATGCGGAGTCAGAAAGTCCAAAAAGCGGTTTGAAAACTTCCCTTTTTCGCAATAAATGGAACCCAAGTTTCCCTCAAGAGTTTCGGGGGAGTCGAAATCTGGCTGGGGAGGTTATCCGCTCCGCTTCACATTACATGTTCCCATTACATGTGGTTGGGGATCAACCCCCCCCCCCTAATTACACCTATGGTCAACATTCTTCTGCGAACTGTATCGACTGCATGGCAACCTCCGTTCGAATTCACGGCTTTTCTGTGAAGATACCACCATTTTGGTATGCATACCGATTATTTCATCATAATTAGAGGAACCTGTGGTTTCCAATCTGGAAAAGGATTGACATTTTTCAATTTCAATCCTTTTCCAGATCAGAACTCAGTTCCTCCGTTCAAGTCTACGTATGGAAAGGATTTTTTCAATGAGAAACAATTTGGATTCTGGACTAAGTGGGTAAGTGTTGTCTTTTCAGAGTATACGTACGTATGTGCTTTTGATACTACGTATTTTTCAGGGAGGGTTCATATTGGAGTGTTTGTAACGAATGTTCTCTGATTTGCAAACATGAACGCACTTTATTATGGACAATTCAGGACCAAAATTGAAATTTTTGCTTTTTGCTGGTATATATATACTCGATATTGACTTTGCGCAGCTAACCCATATAGCAAGCTTAACAAAAAATATCAAAGTTTGGTTTTTTGACTGGATATTTCGCAAAACTAAACCAAATAGATTACTTTGAGGACATGTTTCATTGCTCTACAACCTACCATTAAGTTGCAGCAGTCGAAAGTCAGTGATTTTTATTTGTTAAGTTTTAACAAAAAACCAACCAGTTCACAAATGCAATAAATATGCGGTTAAAAAGTGGAAATTTTTCGGCTTTTTGCCCTTTTTCCTCTTTCTCTCCTTAATTTTTCCTACCTTCGAATCGCGACGGGGGGCGGCCCCCCCCCCTGGATCCGCCCCTGCTATGGACTATGCTCTATTTATGCATGAAAAGATAAATTTCCTAGCTATCCTGACATCTGGTCCGGCGGTAATTTTTTTGTACACAAGTGATTTTGTGAATTCGTTCATTAAAAACGATTTTGTTTTTATTTTTCACGCTACAATTTTTATTACTCACGCTACACAAAGGCTACCTGCATGAAATTTGCACCATATGTAGAGGGGTTCACTACAAGGCCGCACCCAGGGGGGGGGGGGTTCAAGGGGTCTAGACCCCCCCCTTTTGGGATCACAAAATGGAAAATTTTAGCTATTTTTATGGCAAAAACAGCTATTTTTAAAAAATTTTCGCGCCTTCGGCGCGATAGTTCACTTTTTGCAAGAAACAAACGCCCAATGTAGTGTTTTTTGGCAAAAATGCAAAAATTTTTCAACTTCTGGGGGGCCCCGCCCCCAGACCCCCCGTTGGGTTTTACCTTGGACCCCCCCCCTTTTCAAAATCCTGGGTGCGGGCCTGGTTCACTACCGTTCCATACGAATATACCAAAAGTTTTTCGATCGGCTTGATTTGCGAAATTTATACCAGCAAAAATTTGATTTTTGATTTTTTGTGAACATTGCTATATACGTATATATACAGTGTTTCGCTTATTATTCATGCAACCCCGTCCTGGGTTTTGGGGGTTGCAACCCCCTCCTTTTGGGTTGTATTTTATCAGTACCCCATTACAAAATGTGAAAATTTTTGTCAATATCCCCTCCTTTTCAGTAAAATTATGTCAAAACCCCCTCCTTTTCAAAATCCTGGATACGCCCATGGTTGGACCAAAAAGTAGGTGTCATTTTCAAAATGTCAAAAAATTAGCATGACTGAACCAAACGACTTGATCATTGTACACATAGGTTAGAAAGAGACGCGCTTTCTGCTGGTATATACATTTAGGAGCTCATAGATCCGAACTCCTGGTCCAGAAGGCGGGTAGGTTCCCCCCCCCCCCAAAAGGCAGGTGGGTTTTTCACGCAATGACTATCTATATCAGTGCTCGGACAGTTCCTACTTTTCCTACTTTTCCCTACTTTTTCCTATGTTCCTACTTTTACTTACCTACAAGTTTAGGTCAAAAATTCCTACTTTTTTCCTGTGAAAGATTAAATCGGCCTGATTTGACAAAAAATTGTCCAAAAAAGTCGCTGACTTTTTATAATTTGGAAATAATCTGCACTGCAGTTTGTTTTGCTATATTCCTTACAATAAGGGAAATAATCAAACATAAAAATTTGCAGCATCAATTCCAATCGATTAAGTTTCATCGGTTTTGCCAGTATGTTAGGTTGTAGGTTGTAGTAGGTTGGGTCGTCGTCAATGCGGGGAACATTTTTTCTTCTTGGGCTATGGTCCGCAAATGCACCAAATTGAAGTTATTTGTTTTTTGGTTATTATTTATTATTAGTTGTTTCCGTGTTGAGTTGTTAAAAAATCTTTCAAAAAAATTTGGGTGGGGTTTTCCCCCCCAAAGCGGGTTTTTTTCCCCGCCACGTTTGGCAATGTGCCAGACTAACGGTACAGCGGATCGGTCTAATTTGGGCTGTGTGCAAAGAGGAAGAGTTGCCATCATTGCAGATATTTGCAAAACTTTTCTAGCCCAACCCAGTCAAAAGTTACATCGGTCCAAGCTTTTGCCAAATTTTTGGGTGGTTGAACCAAAAAGTATAGTTGTCATTTTCAAAATGTCGTAAGTTGAGCAGGAGTGAACCAAATGACTTGATCTTTGCACACACAGGTTAGAAAGAGTCTCGCTTCCTGCTGCTATGTTTTAGAGCTCACATCTCCAACCCATTACCCAGGAGGCGGGTGGGTTTTTCCCCCAAAAATGGGGTGGGTTTTTTCATTCCATGGCTATATAATCTGCATTTCGATATGTCAAACCATTAAAAAGTTCTAGTCAAAAGTCGGGTTTTTCCCGCTTGACTGACTATATATACGTACTTGCTCGGCAGGTCCCGATTAGGCGTTAATATTAAAATTAAGATTAAAGATTAAAAAGCATTGCAATTACAACAAAAATCTAAAACGGAAACACTTACCCAACGGAATTTTATGATAGTGACCAACTCCAGTATATATAGGGTGCACGTTGTGGACTGGGATTTGTTAGTTGCATATACAGATAAACATCCAGAATTGAACTGAAGAACTGAGTTCTGATCTGGAAAAGGATTGAAATTAAGAAAATTCAATCCTTTTCCAGATTGCAAACCAGTTTCCTCTAATCATATCGTAATAGGATAATCCATATATCGATACATGTGGGGAGGGACTTTGACCATAGGTGTAGAGATCCGGGGCAGGGAGTTGGTTCCCCCAAACCATAGACGTAATGCGGGGGGGGGGAGCCCCCTAACATTTTTTCACCAATCCCCCCAAAGAATTCATGAGAAGGGCGTCACTCAACGGGGGGGGGGGGTAGTTGCGCAGGCGAGAAAAATGGCCAAGAATTGGGTATTTTTAAGGCAAATTTCGCAAAGCTTTTAAACATGTCCAAATTTCTGGCTTAAAGTGCTTATTATTGTGAGAAACAGTGGCGCAGCCAGAACTTGCGGAACGGGGTTTTTGACCATCGGGTCTGTGTCCTGCCAGGTGTTATTGCTGGACTTTAATTTTCTAGTAGAGGGGGCATGTGTGTTCCCCCCAAACTAAGGGAGTGCGCTTTTTTTGTACCAAATCAGGGTTTTTTCAAAATTTTACCTGTGCTTTTGTGTTTTTTAAGAAAATGTGTTTTTTAAAAAATTCTGTGTTTTTCCTGAAATTTGCTTTTCGCAGAATTATCACGTTTTTAACGGTTTTTACAGCATTTATAACTATATTTATAACACTGAGAAATACACGTTGTTATCTGCATTATGGACTTTCTGACTCAATATTAACCTTATTTTGGACTTGGAAACATGCTGGCAATGAAGTTTTTCCGTCAAAACTACTGTCTAATGGTTAAACTACTACTAATGGAAATAAAAAACTAACTTTAACTACTACTTAATGGTTAAATGTTTCGACATTAGAAACGGCTGAAAATGCGATTTTTGGCATAAATATGAAAAATTTGGGGGGGGAGGGTTGGGGGTCCTGGGGGTGTTGCCCCAAAAATTTTGGGGGAGCTCCCCCACCCCAAATCTCCATTACACCTATGGTTTACACATTAGCGAAATTGTGATGTTAATCTGCTGGCTGGCTCACCGTCACCACCACCATTCACCAAAAGTTAATCAGAATTAGAACTGACAGTAAGCTTTCGGTTAGCTAGCTTTAACTTGCACTGAGCGTTAACTGGAGAACTGTAATTTTTAAATTTCTGAGTTAAATTATTAATGCAGAGACGTAAATATCGAAAAATAGAATGGTGGCTCAATCACAAGTCATTATGTACAATTTTTCTACAAACTTTCGCATCATGGATCAATCATGGGAGTGATAAGTGACATTTAGCACTCCCATAATAAAATGCATTTTACTAATTAATGAAAGGCGGCTCAATCCTAATAATGGTTGGCTCAATCACACTACGGCCTAACAAGTTTGGCTCAATCGGTTTTGGAGTTGGCTCATTCAATGGGAGTGCCAGGTGTACACACGTAAATTCACGAATGGTCAAACTAATTTGTTACTCTTGTGTACGGTCCAGGCCGGACTAGCTAATTGACACATTCTTTCAAATTTGGGCGCGTTTAGTCAGTCTTATCTAAGTGACAGGTGGGAGTCGGTCGCCCTTTTGTCTATTAGTTTATGCCCAAATGATTTATTTGGATTCTATTGTCGGGGGTTATTCACACATTTTTGTTTGTTTCGTTATCGTAATTGTTCTGGTGCCTTAAACTGTAGCTTTGAAATTTGTAGTTGAATTAGTATTTTTGATTTAACTTTTGTGTCAAGTATAAGGAGTAAATTCGCGTCACTCTTTAGTTTTCGCTTCTTTAGTTTCGCAGTCGGTTAGGGTGATTGTACGAGCGGAATCTGACTTGCGCACACTCTAGAACCTTTGCAATTTTCGAAATTTCCAGGAATTCATTTGTCGGGAATCATGCTCTATTTTCTACAAATTTATTCCTGTGATTAAATCGTTTGTTCAGAGATATTTAATCCTAATCTCTACACTTGAATTATCATTCTTGTTCTGTAGAATTGCTAAATCTCACCTTAGTAGTGGTTGTTTTTCTATTAGATTGCAATAATAGCAGATGCAGTTCAGGGTTTCGCAAACGTGATTTTTGCAATAAATGTTTCATATTATACGCAGTTCCTTAATGGTTGTAATTCTCCCACTTTAAATTGAGTTAAGGGGACGCTTCCATTATCGGGATTATTGATGTAAAATTTGGACCCATTGCTCAATTTTAAAGAAATCCCAACTGAAGTTACTTTGGTTGGCGGGGCATGTTTTGACAAAATTTCAGTAACTGAGACCATCTGCTTGGCTAGCTACCATTATGGCTTAAAAAATCAAAATTTTATTAAAGCCCCAAACAATTAATTCGAATGCACTATGTGAAAGAGCATAAAAAGAGCTTTACAACGACGTGCATATCACTTCTGCACGCGCTTTCTATCAAAAGTTACAGGCGGTTGAATAATTGGCAAATTTACGTTGACCATTCTCATTTCGTTTAGCAAAGTAAAAACTAACAGTTCGAAAATGAATTCTAAAGGATATTTCATGATGCTTTTGTGTTGGATTTGTTTATTATTTTATAAAATGCACTATGCAACTTATTAAAATCATATTATATGTGCAAAACAAAAGCAATTAGTGCGAAATTTTCCAATTTAACTTTCTCATAAATGCTTCAACCAAAGTTGCTCAAATTTTGCATGTACGTTTATTAAAGAGGTACGCAGGGGCACTTTTTTCATTTTTTGTTTAAACCTTAAATTCCGTGAGATATCGACTTCTAAAGTTTTTGAACATTTATAAAATACTCAAAATTGCACAAATCAAAAAAATGAAAAAAGTGCCCCTGCATTAGGTCCGTTTATAGATTTGTGCAAAATTTGAGCTACTTTTATTTAGCCGTTAATGAGTGACACCATTTTGAAAATTTCAAATTATCCCTCTTGTGTAAGTTGCAAGCCAAGCAATAAATTTTTCAAACTCAGCAAACAACTAGTACTTAACACCAACTATCGTTGCTGAAAATTTGAAAGAGATTGGTTGAGAATTGAATGCAGGAGAGCCGGTCCCGGTAATGGAAGCGCCCCCTTAAGGGTTTTGCTGTTTTCTCTCAGCAAGTGACACACACACAGTTCTGTTTGAGCAAGCCAATGATTTGCTTCTTAGTTGAGCAAAACAACATGCATTTAGTGCAGAATTGCAAAAGTGTAGCTTAAGTTCTAAACACTTAAAGCTTGACAGTGGGGGGATAATTTTCAGGCAAAATACAATAAAGGACCAACTGTGATTAATTTGAAGTAAAATGTAGTCGTATTAAAGGCAGTGCAGTTAGCTTAATCTGCCAATTGGAAGGATTATTGACCACTAAAATCATGTATAAGATCAAGAAAGTTTTGATCTGTAATGGTGTTTCAGAAGCTCATGTTTAGGTTTGTTTCCGGTTTAGCCTAATAATTTCAGTCTCAGTCAGCGACTCCAAACAGCTTCAGTTTCAGTTTAAGTTTCTGCATGACAGAGTTGTAAATTGTTTTCCATTTTTTCCAAGCTTCGCAAAACTTTGCTGAATTTAGACGCCTTTTTCTTGTTGCTACAGACGCCGCCAGTCTGCCTATGTTGTTATGTAAGTCTCTATATAATTTCAAGCTCTCCTGTTTTGGTGGGTTAGTTTCTTTGATGCTGCTAAAGAACTGTTATCTTTGGTTTGCCTATTAAAGGGTTGATTTGGGACACTGTCACATGTGTTTCAATGCATTAAAATAAATTAAGTTAATGCTTTCAGCTTCGACTACAATTAGGGCAACTGAATCACTGCTTAGAGCGAAAATTCTGTACGTTTTGAAGGGAGAGCAAATCAAGGTTTGGTTCAAGGCGGCGACCGTGAAATTTCCGTTTTAGTTACAATTTCAACTTAATTTTCAGCCTTTTCAAATAATTTCAGTCCAAGTTTCAGTGATTGCAAGTGAAACCTAGTTCTAGAGACTGAAACATCGCTACATTCTGATATTCAAAAGTTTCTCTGATTAAAACTTTTAGTTTGTGTGTGTATTAAACGCCGCATAGTAAGAGCATTAGTAAACGCATAATTTGCTCAATACTTTAGCGTTATTGTTTGATTACTTTAATAGCATTGAACCAACACATATTCTGTGTAAATTAAAAATGTTTTAGTAATGGCTCGAACGAAGCTAACATTGAGGAGTGAGCCATTTGTCATTTATATGCGACGTATTATGGCTTTGGGTTTGGGCAGAAAATATTTGCATCTAACTCAGACAACATGCTCGCAAGTTTGGGAGGCACCCATTATTCCTCGATGTGCCAAAATGAGATTAGTGGCGAAAATTGAGAGAATTTTCACAGACATGTTCGTTGATTCCTCGTCTTTTATTCGTCAAAAATTCGCATCGCGTGCTGATTTCAAGTGGTTCGATCATTTAGTTATACATTTATGCGTGTTTGCGATAAATCAACCTCTCCAGGGACATACAAACGTTCAAATTGATGCAGAAGAAGTGTGGAACTTGAACGAACGTCAGAAGCTCGAAACCTTGCTTCAAACAGGACTAACCATCAAATTTGAACTTCCTCTTTCGCAATACATTCACTTGTTTGAAAATTACATTCAAGAGCTAACTTGTCAGGAACCGTTAATGTGTTATAGTTTACTCGGTATTTTAGACAATGGGTATCCTATTACTACGAGCAATAAACACAGTTGCAATTATCGTGAAAGGGCTGAAATTTTGCTCCGTGAATCCCTGATTTCAGCTAACTCCTGCAAGAAAATTTCTTCAGCTAGCGGCTCTGTTGCTATCCCCGCTCTAAGCAAGTCGAAATCTTGTGTTCCTAGCAGTTCTCTAGAACGCGATTTGATGGTTAGTTCATCATCTCAGGAAGATGACTCCTCTGTTTCCAATTCGCGAAAGCGCTCAGGTAATGCAGCGAAGTTGCCTGAAGAAAGTTTGAGGAAAAAGCAAAAGATTGCAGACGTTCGCTGGCTGTAAAGCCTCCTCAAGCTGGTGCAGAAAGTAGCCAGAATCCTGCTGTTGTGTCAATCAGTTTAATTGAACCTGATCAAGCCCTCAGCCTCGCTCAGCAAATGGCAAGGTTACCTGATGCAATGATCTCATCTATGATTGCAACACCTAACCAGCCAGGCTCACCTGGGACCCCACTGCAGGATGAAAACTGGAGAAATTTGGTTTCAGACCTTCATGACTGCCCTGTGCGGAAATTACTGACATTGGTGTGTAAGCGTCACAAAAAGACTATTGTTCCATATAATTAGAAATTTCAAATTTTTAGAAAACTAAATTTCAAATCGGTTCAAAGTGTTGTATCGTTTCAATTACCGGTCTTCTTTGCAGTGTTGAAATTTTAAGTTTTGCATCCTAAAGTACTAAACTACTCTGTTGTTACAAGCGATAATTTTAAGAAACTTGCTTATTCGCTCTCGGCTATAAGCTGCTCCAGTTCTTATGCGCTCAAATTTAAAATGGCCACTGTTTCGGTTATTAAGCCAATTCAGTTCTGTTGCATAAAAATCTACGTTTTAAGTTTTGAACCATCTTAGTTTATGTGTTCTTGTGTTTCAGCGTTTCACAAAAGTTAATGGAAATCATAAAGAATGACAGTTTTCAAGCAGAATGTTGTAGTGACTGGAATTCATTGGAATCTCTGCGTTCGTGTATGGATTCAGTTTCAAAATCAAGTGAGGAGATGCTATCAACCCTTGCATCATCGTGTTCGCGTTTGCAGGAGCTTCCTGTATGTAGCACTGGTGCTGCAGTCGACGAATTTCTGAACAATTTCAACACTCCCCTCACGTTTCGACTGTATTTTATTTTCTTTAAAGACTTTATCTTGACTCTGCTCAAACAGTTGGTATCAATGCATAGCTTGAACACTGAGGGCGCTGCTGCAACTGTAGCATTTAGTGCCCCAACCGCAATTTTTATTGCTGTGGGTGAAAAATTGCAAAGTATTTGTGATGCTTTGGGTACAGTTTTAATTCATGTTGCCTCAGAGGCCCCATTTAACAATGTAACATTTTGGAATCTAGTTGAGGCAATGGATAAATCACTGGAAACCAGTGTAAACGAGTTGTGTAATGTAGGACTTGAAATGGATGCTATTGTGAAAAGTGAAAAGTAGAAGATTTCTGTTTTTTATCAATGCTTAATAAACTTATACCTTACTTAATGCATTCTTGTTTACTTTTAAAATAAAGCAGTACATGTAATACAATAAATAGACAAAATTAGTTAGTGTTTATACCATTTAACAACAATTTGGGAGTTTACAGATTACTTCTTACGCTTCTTGGGCTTCTTTGTGTTTCCGCTGCCAACTTGTGCATAAGAGTAAATCTTCAATAGTCACATTTCCGCTGGCATCCCATAAAATGCCAGACTCGGACAAATATTTCAGCAAAGGTTCAGCTTTCTTGATCATGCTTACCGGAATCGAATCCAAAATAGAGCCTGTAGTTGTCTTTGATTCTGATGGCGTTGTGGGATGAGTGAGCGTATGTTGTTGTTGTTGCATTTCCTGTGCCTGGTCCAATTTTAAGTACTTTTATAGCAACTCGTGATACAGCCGAAGTTTCGTAAATGTAGGCAGGTTTGGTCGTAAAATTTCTTCCATTTCTCGATCTAGTTACAATTGCAAAGTCAATTCGGGACTATATTTATGTTCAATAATCTTTTTAGTTTCATAATTGCTATCAGCTGGTACAAACATCATTTTTGGAGCTGCCATCCCAGCACTCCACTTAGTACAGGTGCAAGTAGTAGTGGAATCAAAGCACCACCTTTCTGTTGAAGCACTCTCCGTTTCTTCCGCAAACTGACGTTTCTGGCTATTAATAGTCGACAACCGGTTCGATAAGGCTTCAGTTTTCGCTGCTGTCTCTTGCTGAACTTGGGATTTCCTCGCATGACATTAAGTGCGCACTCCGAAAGAGCAATTAGGTGAGTTTGGCAAGTCCTTAGAATGGCTTTTCGAACGCTTGCGTTAGCTTCACACAGAACATGAAGCCAATGGATGTTCCTTTTCATAATTTGGGACATACTCACAGTTTTGGAATATAAACAAATAATTGCTGATCACTGAAAATACCTGTACGCAAACGAAGTTTTTGTGGGGTGAGGATTTAGCGTCTATTAGACGGTAGCCATACGGAGTTGCAGTGGCGTCGTTATAAGCAGCAACAACAAATGCAGACTTTTTCGGGTACATTTGCAAGGCGATGTTGCGAACTACGTTTAGATCACGTGGCTGGGCTAACAAGACTAGGTAGTGAGCATTGCGCGTCACGTCTGTGGTCTGCGATCCCTGATGGTAAAAGTTTTGTGTAGTGAATATAATTGAATTGTTATTGTGATGACTAAACTTTGTAAACAATTGACCAAGTAACGGGTTGTTTGCAAGTTCGGAATGGAGATCATCTAAGACTAGCTGGACTGATTGCTGAGGGTCTTGTAGACTGGCACAGGATTGGTAATATTTCTCATTGAAACCTTTATGTAGATGAAGTTTTTAGGGAACCTGGACTGCAAAAATTGATGAAACTCTGGTTGGTACACGCCATAGCACCATAGTGTTCAGATCTTCACACAAATGGCGAATCCATGCAGTTTTACCAGAACCTGAGCAGCCGCTGACAATCATCGAAAAGGGACTTTGAAGTCGGCAATCAAAATTAAACTCCTCCATTCTAGCAACTAAATTAAAATAACTGGTTGCAGTAATTTCAAAGCCGTCGCGGCCGAGGGGAGGGGGCGCGACTCTGCCGCGCCCGCTCCCTTATACTAAGAAATGGTAACCAGAATAACGTTTACTTAACACATTGCACATATAAACACAGAATTGGTGAGAACTAGATTCACTGTTATACCTCAAATTAAATGTAGTTGAAACAAAGTTTGAAACAATGTCATCGTTTCGCTTTTTTCTGTTGCGACTAAACCTGACTAACACGGTGTCCGGGAATGTGGAAGAGTTCAAACACAGATGATAGGCAACGTACAAGCACCAGTGTCCGTATACATTGCTGTCTACTGCTTGCAAGGACTTATCGTTGTACGCCGTCAACTGACAGTTGTTCCGAAGAAATGGAACAAAATGTTTGTCACTGTAAAATGAAGGACCGAAAGCATAAGGGTCCATAAAGTATCCATGCTGGAAACGGGAATTCCGTCTTTCGGAAAATCAAAAGAGAACCCAATGTTCACCACTTCCATTACTGCTATCTGTATTGGCTATAAGAAATTGTGCATTAGCGAAACCACCAACTCGTGAAGGCAAAGTATCTTCAGCAAAAACACCAACGAAATAAGGCGATGAAATAATGCGTTTTCAGAGCAAGCCCTGCGGAGTTGACTGGTATTCATTAGCTAAAGTCTGTGAGCACGTTGCGATGCTGGTCAGTCCAAGTAATGTTATCATAGACCAAATAAACAACCACAGTTCAGGGCGCATCGATCTCGTTTGAGGCAAACTACATTTTTAAACTTAAGCTGCCCTGTCGAGTGGTTGATTTGTGAGCCGCACCACCAGAATCATCTGGAGTCAAGTCAAGGGCATACAATACGTAACCACCATTCAGGTATTCAAAGAAACTAATATTGTTCCTGAATTCGCTCCCAGAATGTTACCTACATGAAACAGACCAAGATATTCTCGCAAAGCATTAGTTGTAGCCCAATTTGGACTATACGGGATTGATGGAACTGGATCACTGTCTCGGTATAGGCTCACATAGATGCAACCTTTGGATTCAAAGTTGAACTGATTTTGATCTGGACTACCAGTATAGGCAAAGCTATTTAGCACACCAACGATAGCTATTCTAGGAAGCTGTCCCATTGACAAGTTTTCCCTATTGATTAATGTTGTTCCTGTTGTAACCTGAAACGTCTTAACGACAGCTCTTGAGATACGGTATTGAGCTGGTTTCACACGTAAAGTTCGCGCTATTGCAAAAGCCACTGGAGGGGTCAACCGAATTCGCTTACAATACAACTGTAAATCCTGGATTTGCACTGAAAACGTCATTGAATTTTCAGCAGTCAGAGAATACGTCAGCCGAAAAGAGTCGCTACATTGCTGAAGCGTCACAGTCACATCCAAGTTGTTGGGAAGTAGTCTGACCTGATTCCTAATGTCGGTAGATATTCTAGTTAAGGTGTTGATAAGTGCACCATTTTATGCTAAAAACTGGCGCATCCGAAATCCCGTATTTTCTTTACCGACATTGGGAAAGTCGTCCCGACTGTTCATCTTTCCCGCCGTGTCCTTGTAAAATAATTCAGCAGTCAACTGATACTCCTTCGCTTCTCTTCCATAACTTAGCAGTCTTTCGAAATAAGCACGATAAGGATAGTTTTCTGTAGCAGCACTGACAACTTTGTCCCCTAACTTAATTGCGATATCCTTCCACATGGTATGTCCAAACAAATTAATTGGTGTAACATCAGCACCAGGCGAAAATTTGGCACCCGTTGCAGATTTTAGACGAAATGAGCACTTGAGATGCATCGTAGGATCCAGTAGTTCTTCCTCGTTGCCAGGAATAAAAAAAGGTCACTGGAATGGTATCACTTACTGCATTAATGGGTCTGTAGTCAATTAAATAGTTATCCCTGATAGAAGATTGAATTGGAATAGGGCTGAAAATGTCAGTTTCTGATTTCACAATCAGTTCTGCAAAATCTGTTGTTTCGTGAACCCTGAGGCCATTTCAGTTGAAAATCTCTTGAAATTTGATACCGGCAATGGATCTTCGTTTGTTCGGTTTCAGCATCTTTCCTGATCTTCCACGTCTTCTTGTCTGCTTTGTCTTTGGACTTTTCTTCCGTTTTTGTTTCTTGTTGATTCTTCTTCTTCTTTGGGCTACTTCGTCGTTGTGATTTCACATTAGTAACACTGATTACGAACATGCTAAGCTGGTGTGGGAGAAATTCAGCTTGGTAACTGTTGGTGACTACCATGACTTGTGTCTAAAGTGTGATGTCTTACAACCATAGGATAACGCGGGGGGGGGGAATGGGGGGGGGTGCAGACCCCCCCAGACCGACAAAAAACGGGTGACCCCCTCAGCGAAAAGGAAAAAAGGGCAGACCCTCTCGTTCAGAAAGGAAAAAAGGGTAGACTCCTCAGCAAATTTTACTAAAAATTGCTAATTTTTTAGCAAATTGTAGCGATTTTTTCAAAAAATTTCTTGAAAATCGCTAAAAATTGTCATTTTTTACGAATTTGTGGTCAAAAACGTTAAAAAATTGCAATTTTTACTAATTTCGGGGCAGACCCCCTTAAAATTTGGGAATTTTTCAGGGGTAGACCCCTCGTCGAGGTCGGGGTAGACCCCCCCAGAATCGGGCCCCGTGTTAATGTATGCTTACAACTCAGTGATATTTTTGAGAATTTTCGAAGACTTGCCTTAATACACTATGGTTTGGATCCAGTGCACTACATGACCCTACCTTCGTTTGCATGAGATGCTTGCCTGAAATTAACCAATGTCGACCTAGAACTGCTAATTGATGTCGACATGTACACATTCCTAGAGAAAGGAATTCGAGGAGGTACCAGCTCAATAATACATCGATTTGCCAAGGCAAACAATTACAGAAACTGCCTACGACTCAAACTTTCCCACCAGCTGGATAATGTATCTTGATGCAAACAACCTCTACGGTTGGGCGATGACACAATCACTGCCTCAGAGAGCATTTCGTTGGTTGTCAGAGACTGAAATTGAAACGTTTGACATTGAAACACCAAACGTTGACGGAACGAGTGGCTACGTTCTAGAGGTAGACTTGGAATATCCGAGAAGCTACACGCAGCGCATAACGACTATCCTCTCGCTGTGGAAAAGCTCACCATCACTGACGATATGCATCACCTTACAATAGGAACTTACTTCAACGAGCACAACAAAAGCACGTTTCTTGCCAGAAACTTGTTCCCAATCTCAGAAATAAAACAAAATACGTTGTGCACTTTCGGAACCTCAAATTTTACCTAAAGTCTGGTCTTCGCCTTCTCAAAATACGCCGAATACTAGCCTTTCATCAGTCTTGCTGAATGAAAGATTACATTGAATTTAACACCAGAATGAGACAGCAAGCGAATTCCGATTTTGAAAAAGATCTCTTTAAGCTACTGAACAATGCTGTGTTCGGGAAATCCATGGAAAATGTCAGACACTACGTGAATATAGAACTTGTCACTTCCCCTGAAAGTTTTAGAAAGCTCGCTGCAAAACCACGATATCAGCAAAGCGTTGACTTTGGGAACAACTTGATTGCGTTAATGAGAACAACAATGCGTACAACAACAAATGAGAAGGGGAAAAGTTACACTCAACAAACCAATCTACATTGGATTTACTGTTCTGGATTTATCAAAACTCTTGATGCATGAATTTCACTACGATTGCATGGTTCAGCAATATGGAAGTGGTGTCTCTTTTGTTCAATGACAGTTGACACAGACTCTATGCTACTGCATTTGCATTCAGACTGACAATATCTACGCTGACATGCACATAGATCCAGACAAGTTTGATACCAGTGACTACCCAACCAACCATCCGTTGCACTCCACCATGGGCAAAATGAAAGATGAAACAGCAGGAATGTCTATCCAAGAATTTGTTGGCCTCAGATCAAAAATGTACACTTTGCTTTACGATAACCAGAACAAGAAAGAGCAAAAGAAGTTTCGAAAACAGTTGTGAAGAACGTGCTGTCTCACGCAAACAATGTGGAAACCCTTGGGAATGAAACAAGCCAACGCCACCGGATGAAATCAATTCGTAGCAAGAAACACAAACTGTAGTCCATAGAAATGAACAAACTGTCGCAGAGTTCATTTGACGATAAAAGGTACATATGCAATAACGGAATTGATACAGTTGCTTATGGACATTACAAATTAAATGGAACCTGAGTGGATATTCGTTTTTGCAGGCTAATAACAGATCGCCTGTTAGACCTTGTATTCCTAGCTGATTAGCATGCATATGATTACGTGCATTGGCGAATTGCCTTATCCTTTTATTAGATCTGGCATCTATTCCTGACATACGAACTATATGATTGCGTACTTCTGCTCCAGTACCCTATGCTTACGTGCATTTGTTCCAGAACCCCCTTTTTACCTACTACTAAATAAAGCCAAAAGTCTGTAAGATTTGGCACTAATTTTCAAAAACTGATTTCTTCGAAAATGGCCTCTTTTGGCCCTAAAAATAGTTTTTGGCTTATACTGCCTTAACCATTAGAGATAGCTCGAAGGTTGTAAAGCAAAAATATTCACTTGGTGCCCTCTTTCCAGCCATGACAACCAATCCGGTGTAGCGACTACGTACTGAGAGACTAATGGAAGAAACCAAAATTTTCTTATCTTTGCACCTAAAAATGCGGGACTGGTCCCAGAATGTTAAAGAGCACTAAAATAACATATATATATTATAAACTTTCATCCACTTTTATAACGAATTGGAGCCTGTAAGGTTAAATTTCCACAAAGCGATACCAGCACCTTAAAAAAGCCTACATGAAAAGAGAACACCAATGATATAGAAGTTATGTGCTCTTACTTCCTGGCTCCGTGGTGAAGTAGTTGCACGCCTGATTGCAGTCCGGGAGGTCTGTGGTTCGATTCCCTGCGGGGCCAAATCTTTTCACAGGGTATGTATACCTAAATCGGAGCTTTTTCACCAGATAGTCTAGATTTGGCAATCGCTATTATCGCTGCGCAAAACAACTTCATCGTAGCATGTTTACACGCTGAGAAGCCCCCCCCCGAGATTTTGGCCTTAATGTTTCCAGCATATGGCAAGCTTAACACACTAGAAAGGGTCGAGCGTCTCACTCTTCCATTCATAGACTCTTGCTAATCTCTTGCTAATAGTAATTATCAATCAAAGTGTGTATCTGATTATGTAGGCTCGCTGAATACAGACAAATTTAATGCAAACAACGATATCACCAGGGCCTTGACACACTCACAAGTCTAAAGAACATAACACAGAAACAGGAGAAAAATAATTAGACGCACTGCAAAATAATGTATATGAGAATGTGGTCGGATTTTCCAAATGTTGATATTTTGGTGAACTGAGAATGACGTAAAGTAAATGTATATGTACGCATCGGCACGAACGTGGTCCCATTCAAGCATGTTCATATGTACAATAATCAGCAGGGAATCTATATATATTTTTCAGAAAACGATGGCAAAAGAAGGACAATATACAAAGGAGGATGGGAGGAGGGGGGGGGGGTAAGAAACGGATTATTATACATCTTCAAAATCCTCGCATTTGTACTGAGCCAACAGATCCCGATACAGATCTGAATGAAGAAACCGGGGATAGGAGTCTCTCTGCATAAGCATCCAAACTTGCTTCTGAGCGTCTTCGAAAATAGACTTCGAAGGATTCAAAAGGCTTCGGTGTATCTCTTCTCGGGTCTTTGAATCTATGCTAACCTAAAAAAACCACAAAACGCGAACAAATTATTCCTGGACCTGGGCTAGCACGTTCGAATGTTTAGGTAAAAATTTAGGAGAAAGCTATTTGCTGTATCCTCAAGGAAAGCAAGTAGGAAATTTGTATTGATACTTAGCGTTATTTATTTTACGTTTACATTGTTGAAAAAACACAAATTTCACAGGTCATTATTACCAAGAGTACATAATATAAGAGTGTGACACTAGGCACACTCTCTGTTATCAAAACAAAAACTATGCTCTGTTCGCTAACGGCCACCTCCCTCCCCCCGCGCAGATTAGACCCTTCCTTCAAAAAATTTTGTGCGCTATGTTTGTGTTCTAAAGCTCGAAGCAGGCACGAAATTCGCACACGCACTGCTTGTGTTTTCGAGCTTCAGCACATAAACATAGAGCGAGTGAGCATGCTCCCGTTTCAACTAGGTCCTGATTTGTGGGGGGGGGTCACTAGGGTCTGATTTGCAGGGGGTGGGCCGTTAGCGAGCAAACTATAGTTTTTGCTTTGATAACATAGAACACTCTTATTATTCTTGTTATTACTCAAGGATTCTTTGGTAGTGTCGGGTTCGATCCGAATTGTCTTAATCAAGAAAATTAATTTGAAATAATATGTTTGAATTATATATATACCTCTTTTGGTGACAATATTGATATGAAATCGTCGAAGATGATCTTCACCTTCTCCACAACCTTTTCCGAATCTTTTTCCATTTTGAGATTTTCGCAAGCTTGCCAGAACATAATATTCTCATCCGCAAACTCGCGTTTCAGAAATTCAGTGAACATCAGCTTCCCTGCTAAAAATGATGAAATTGTATTTTAGAATTGAATTACACCTCCTCTGGTGTGGGAAGCGCCAAAAGACAGAGTGGGCAGGTTGTATATAAGGTCGAATAGAAATACTATGTAAAAACATTGTATCAAAGATGCAGATGTTGACCATAAAAGGGGATAAAAATACTGACTGGTTATTATTTCATATAAAAGTATGCTAGGCTTTTTGTATTGAGTATACAGTAGACACATAAGCTTATGTTGGCGCCATTAGACGTCATTCTTGCCGGGCGGGCCAAAGGAATTCCTATTATATGAGTTCTTTGCTTTTCTCCATCAGTCATAGCTGGAATGACCGTAGCTACGTCGCCTGGAAGCAGTCGCTGTCACCATGGTGGGATGTTGCAGCGTTGCAGCAGACATCATTTAGCAAGAGTTCACAAATTGTCTATGGAAGAATGTGCGGCTAGAGGGCTTCTCTTTACTGTATTACGTAACGGTGCTCCGACCACAATAAGCGAATGTGCAAGCAAACAATTCATAGGAGGGTCAATAACACATACTCTCCCCCAGGGATCTGAAGATTGGTTCTCATTTTCTGAAAAGATTTTCTGAAAATAATTTTGAAAAATGGGGGGAGGGCCGCTGAAAGAGGCTAGGATTGGTTGTTGACGACCTCCAAACGATCTTGTTTTACGGGCCCCTCCAAACGGGAACCTTTTTCTAAAACTGAAATTACCGTACTTACCGTGCTGGAATTAGCGAATCACCGTAAACCGGAATTACTCCTCACCACATGAGGAGGGGGTCTGTTTCTGCAATCTGATTGACTATTAAAAATACCCTCTCTCCCTAACCAAACGGGGAGAGGGTATGTTTTGTCGACTTTGTTTTCTTCTGCCTCGCTAACAAAATGAAGAATATTGCTTTGTTGTCGGAGAACTGTTACTCAATGCAACGAAAAGAAACCCTGTAGTGGCTTACTCTTCTTTTCTTCTGCTATAATGGAAAAATTATGAATTCTGCTTTCGGCACATGGTAAGACATCCACTAACGTCTCATTGCGTTTAGCAGAGCAGCAGAACATCTTTCTAGAGATGAGATCAGGGCCGACTTTTTCGGCCCGGCCCGGCCCGGCCCTGTTCAAATTTTAGGTCTGTCCGGCCCGGCCCAGCCCTGTGTTAAAAATTTCAGGCCCTGGCCCGGCCCGGCCCTGAGCGCCGTTTAGGTCTGCGCGGCCCGGCCCGGCCCTGAAAAGCCCTGATTTTTAAAAATTTTTCTATAAAGTTTTGAGACACTTAGAATTTTGTGTTCTGAAGCGCTATCGTATTCTTGAGATTCAAAGTCGATGTTCTCTCAAAAAACAGTGCATTACGAATATTTAAGCATCCTAAATTGCTAAGGAAATTAATACATGTACTAAATTAGCCTGAGGTCGATTTACCAAAATAGTTAAATGCTTTGCATGTTTGCATGTTTGTTTGTTTGTTGTGTGAAATAGAATTTTAAACTTCAGTTACTCGAAAGCTGATGTATACATGGAGGCACTCTTTATCAACTAAAATTTCAAAAACTGTACACAAACTTTAACAATATTTGGTACATGCAGTCTCATTTGATACAAAGAAAGCAAGAAATTTTGAATTTGTGAAGGCAAAAACAAATATTAGAATTCGAAAGTGTATGTATGCAATAAATTAATGTGAAAAACATCAAGGCTTGGCAGGGCCGAACAGGGCCGGGCCGGGCCGGGCCGGGCTTTTGTCGTTGGAAGCTGCGCGGCCCGGCCCGGCCCTTGCTAATTTTCCTCAGGCCCGGCCCGGCCCTGACTGGAAACCAGGTCTGCGCGGCCCGGCCCGGCCCGTCGGGCCGGGCCGGGCCGGGCCGGGCTTTCTCGGCCCTTTTCTCATCTCTACATCTTTCCATGTTTCAAGCCTCCAGCGTAGATGGGTGGAATCAGAAGCAAACTCGGATGTTTGCCCATTTTGAGTATGTAACTCATTTCCATCTAACACTCAATCGCAAGAGGCAGGCGGAGCATTTAGCAAGAAACTGGTAATCCTAAGAGAGTAGTGGAAGCACCTTCCATCGGGAACTCCGCGGCCCGCGCCCAACTTCTTTCGATAGATGAATTTAAATATTCCTTAACAAGAGCTACTCTCACTCAGCAAGGTAACGCACGGGCCTGCCAATTTAATGACTCATCCGACCGTTTCAGTAGCCTAAGTTTCTTGCTCAAGGAAACAATGCAATGTCATTATGGCGAAGGTGTTCGAACCTTTCGATCCGAAATCTAACGCCTTATCCGTTCTGTGTTCACAGCCACAATTGGACTTCTTCTCTTAGCCCATCTAACTTAGCGAAAACCACAAGTGGAAGTAACCAATTATGTAGGAAGGAAGCAAGCTCACGTACGCTGCACCACACCACGGATCCACATTAAATGATGAGACTACGGAAAACCACAGATTGTCCAAAAGCACGAAGCACAAGCCCAAGTTCCTTCTCGAAATCCTAGCCGCACACGAAGATAACTTATTTAAAACCACCTAGAAGAATACTGAGGCACTCTGGAGACTGGCACTATATAAACAGATAAGTTCAGCACAATTAAAGTTACCAAAACGGACCTTTGGTATTCATTAAGTTCTCAAAGCTTTCTTGCCAGGCTAGCGCTTCCTGATATGTTGGCCTGAAATTCAAAATCAACTCATTACTGAATTAGCTGACTGAATTAAGTAGAACTAAACGTTATGACACAAGCACGTATATAATATATGTCACGTACCGTATGAGATTTTGTACCGTATAATACGGTACGGCAATTTTCGTACCGTATTAAACGGTACGTTCCGTATAATACTGTACAACTTTTTCTGTACAGTATTAAACGGTACGTCCCGTATTATATTGTATGGTTAGTTTTTGTACCGTATTGGCAAAGCATCTGCAAGACTAAAAAATAGAATCTTTGCTCTTTCTTGCAATTCTTATTTCTATGCCACATAAAATTCTTCTAATTCTAATTCTAAATTCTAAACTTCTAATTCTATTAATTCTATTAAATAATCTGAACATAAAAAGTGAAAATGGTTGAACTTAACTTTAGAAAGTCAACGTTTTTACACAAAAAGAACGAAAATACAAATAAACAAACAAATAAATGTTAAGGTTTAAAAAATTTTTTAAAGTGCTTAGATTTGAATGACATTCAAATATTTTCACACGGTTTTGTTGGAAGCTAAATCCTGAGACGCTATTTTTGGGAAGAAAGCGAAGAAGATGTAGGAAATAGTTCCATCCTCGTTCCTTAAATAAAACAAATGATACAAATTTTGGATTTTGCTACAAAGATATAGCTTCTCGAGATTTCGCTTCCGACAAAACCGTCTGAAAATATTTTTTTTTACTTGGTGCTCAGCAATGTAGGTTCTCCTCAGAGACCTTTATCATGCTGCCCTCCGCAGTCCATCAGGAGAAGAGGCGGAGAGGCGAGGATCAAGGATAGAAAACATGATCCCCAAGCAGTACTGACGTACGGTTATTTCAGTCACGCCCAGGGTAGCTCCAGTCGTGCTGTTTTGCGACTCGGTCTACCCCCCGCAGATCAATAGTGACTAGGATGGCGGAAGACTAAACACCCCACTCTGAAGGGTAAAAGGGAAAAAACCAAAAGGCTGCAGAAAGGAGTCGGAGGAGAGGACGAGTACTCAGACAGGAAAGATGAAAAGTCCACCAAAACAGCTATATTAAATTTATATATTAAATTTAAGATTTAAATTTAAAATTTAAAATTTAAAATTTATAATGCACTTGATCGGGATACAGAAACAGACACAGAAGGACCTTTCCCACCCGCCATGTCTGTTTCTGTCTCCCGTCAAGTGCATGAACGCTCAGCACTTGTTCAAGCAACCGGAGGTGGCCAAACCTGAGCTGCGTTAAACTCACTACTACTACAACTGCTGCTGCTACTGCTACTGCTACTAGTGATGAGGGCATTATTTGCGTCATGAGACTGTTGCAGCAGTAGCCTGAGATTAGGATCAAGATCACTGCCAGCAGAGTCTGTGTCGGAAGCAGATTCATAGACGTCTTCAACCTCATCATCCGAATCTAACTAGACAACCAACCTGGGTTTCTGGAGTACCGGAGTTTCCAAAGTGTTGTCATCAGAAGCAACTGTCGCAAAATGCTCGCTATGGGAGCTCCATCACCGTCTCCAGTTACAGTAATTTTAGCCTTGGAGGGTTGTGACTGAGATTCTTTTCCAGCCGATTTATCCCCAACTTTAGGCATTCTTTGCTAACGTAGAGGAGATATTCCAGATACAGAAGCATGGGAGTCACATTGCAGTTTGTAACCAGCGAAATAGACCTTTGCCTAGGTTCAAGATCTTCAATTCAAACCTTGGATTCCAGATGAAACCAAAAAAAATAACAAAAATTCTAAAATTCTTTAAGCTGATGTTGTTATAACGCCAGCGTTCCCCAGTCGTGGTGGATCAGATCCCCCTGAAAATATTTTGAATGTCATTCTAATCTAAGCACTTAGAAACTTAAAATTTTTTAAAACCTTAATATTTGCTTATATATTTATATATTTGTATTTTAGTTATTTTTGTGTAAAAAACGTTGACTTTTAAAAGTTAAGTTCAAACATTTTCACTTTTTATGTTCACAATATTTAATAGAATTAGACGTTCAGAATGACATAGAAATAAGAATTGCAAGAGCAAAGTTTATATATATATTTTTAGTCATGCAAATTGTGGCGACTGAATAATTTATAATTCTCCAAAAGCAACCGTCCGCAACAGCACCTTGGTATTAAGAAAAAAGTTAATTTTTAGTGCAAAAATACGGTTTTGTCGGAAGCGACATCTTGAGACGCTATTTCTGTAGCAAAACTGCAAAATTTCTATTATTTGTTTTACTTAATATTATTTAACAGCAGTATTCAGTTCTTGGCCAATACGGTACAAAAACTAACTGTACAATATAATACGGGACGTACCGTTTAATACGGTACGAAAATTGCCGTACCGTATTATACGGTACAAAATCTCATACGGTACGTAACATATACATATGAAGGAAACAAAATACAATCACATCAACAAGAAATTTTACAGTAACATCATCAAGCTTTTGTAGTCAAGCCAGCCAGCAGCGTCAGTAAATAATGGATCAAGGGAACAGACACCCACGGGAACAAGCTAACAAGGCTTGAATGAAATTGATATCTTAGAATAACAGCGATCCGTTTCCTCCGCATGCATGCAAAATTTACAGTATTTTTTTGAGAAATCTAGATTTAATTTAAAATCAATACACACGTATTATACCTGATGGACCCGTCATCCCGATGATTACCAAACCGTAAGTCTTGGTCGTCATCAGGAAAACTGCAGAAGCTGAAATAGAAAAATCACAGTTAAAAATCAATTCAATTGGATTGAGTCCTTGCGTTACACGCACGAACGGGCCGTCCAAATGCGTTATACCAAGATCACATAATAAATCTCAGTTATCAGCTCGCGAGAAATGCTCTGCGCGCTAGCGCTCCCCCCCCCCCAATTGCGTACCAGGTGTACCCCCTTCAAATCAGTACCCAATACGTAATTGCGTATGTTCACTCGTTTCTGCAGTAACCCACCCCACCCCGCAAATCTGACCTATCATTCGACTTGTATCAGGACCCCCCACAAATGTCACCCCTCATTATTCAAGGCCGAGTGATGGGTCACATTTGCGGTGGGGGGTGGGCCGTTCACGCGCAGAGCATGGCTTGCGAGCTGATAACAGAGAGTGTGACGCTTGTTACACTCCTATTATGTCGTCTTGGTTATATCAAGTGCTCGTAACCCTACTATGATCAGTAGACAATTCTTCTTCAATCTAGTCTCTGCTGGCACATCATTACTTTACTTATTCCAAAAACAGTAATAAATTTAATTAATTTAATGTTTAATTACAGTTTTAATTAATTAATTTCAATTTGTCAATTTATACTAACGGAAATGCTATATATAGTTTGAATAATTTTATGACTTGATAATTTTTGTATTTACTAAACTTATGCAAATTAATATAAACTTCTACCTTGGACTTTGTCCCATGGAGCTGCAGCCACAAAGATAAGGCGTTGGTATCACCATGAATGTGACGTCATAGAGAATAAAAACTCAGATTATTAATTATCCAATATAAACTATCATAAAAAATATTTAGCAGACAAAGTGATGAGAGAGATCATTAAAAATAACTATCTTTAAAACAACAGGCTATGTAAATCTATTTCAATCAAGTTCAGCAATTTAGTCTAAAACACAAAACAGTATCATTCAAATGTTAAGTATATGAATACGAAAACATCAACGCAGATAAAATTAGGGGAGTGGATTCGTTTTGAATCTTTTGTCTACTTTATCTGATTACAAGCTAAAGAAGATTCAATCTTTATTTAGTGCAACAGTCTCGAAACTGAGCAAAGCTGACCAGCATCGCTTGGTATCTTAAGAAACACCTGCAAAGAAGTGATGCGGTCGGCTAAATTAGAATTTTATATTGAGCTCATGGATCTCTTTAACTATTTCCCCCCCAACTCGTTTGGGGGGGGGGAAATAGTTAAATTGGGGTCATATGTGTTAAGATGTATTTAAAGGTTGAAATAAAGGTGATAGAAGTTATCTGGGTGATTCTGACGTATCTGAATGAAAAATAAAATAATCTTCCAGTTCTTTCTGTTCAAATTAAAAATATTTATTATAAAACCATTTATTAGCTCAAGCTAATTCTTAAATTTAGTATGTACAATAAACTACTGCCTACTTAAATAATTCATAAAAATTAAACATTAAATATTTTTACAAATTCAAGATTATTTAAATTTAACTTTTTTGAAATTTTTTGAAAATTTAAGGATTTTAGTTACATACAAATTGATTACAAGCATCTGTTGTTAGTTTCATTAAATTTACAGTTTACATACATAGAGTTTACATACAGCTTCCAATTTGGGGGGGAAATAGTTAAATTGGGTCTTTTGGGGGGGAATAGTTAAAGAGATCCGAGCTCATAATTATTTAATTTAAAAAAACTTATTTCAAATCTGAAGCCACTTAAAGACCTCAAATTCGTAAATTAAAAACTTTCGTAATTTTTGTCATTGGCTGTTGGCTTCAACGTGGTCCATCCACGGGGCTGGATGCCTGAATAGTAGCTTTTCTTCACTTCTTTCCATCCTCGTAAAAGCCGTCCACAGAGGGCATTTTAAATCTACACACGAATGTATTTATATGGAAGACACAATGTTCAAAAAATGCTTGGCAACTCCAACAGAGTTAAAGATTCGAGTTCGACGTAGCCCTATTGAAAAATGTTCGCGAACTAACTAGAAAAATTAGCCCTATTCGAGAACGACTCCGTTACTGGACTATCTCCCTCGGAGAGTTGAGGACTAACAAAAAATAGGATTCAGTTAAAATAAACAATAAGCATTGTCGAGATTTCTTGGCACGAACTTGGGACAACTGCCGTCAAATCAAATTATGTGAGATAACCGTAGTGTTGCCCCGCTTATCATGTGCCTGTGAGACTTTACTTTAGCTCAAATAAACACATAATAACAGACATACAGCACTGACTGGCTAATGAGAATGAGACTTCATACCTTAGAAAAGGCAACTAATTGGTGCAAAAGCTAACCTACCGTGCTTCAAGTTGGAACTAGAACAGAGCAGAACGAGAAAGAGATGAAAGAGAGAGAAAGAGATAGAGAGAGAGAAAATGAACATTCAATGATAGACTAATTAACGATTTCTGCAGATTCTCAGCAGGCGATCGCCGCCATCTCACTAGATAGATGATTGTGCAGGTGACTTATACTTAGCTGAAACTTGCACAACCTCGCATCCTTAGTATAAAAGCAGTAAAAAGCTAAAAAAGCTGAACCGGTTTAACCAGGTTTCTGTTTCCATTTTGGTACACAGATCTCAGGGAAGAATCATATCTTAATGTGCAGCAGGAAAGAAACGAAGTAGGATCAAAAAGTGATGAAGCTACCCTTTATATGTGAGAAGGACCTGCAAGCCAAACTGAAATTATCCTATTTGTTACATTGAAACGTGCGTGAACACGTCCAATGGGCTACCCAACAAGTACATACACTGCCGGTGGTTTTGCACACATTGAATATATGCAATCGAAATCCAGACTTCAGGTACACAGGTCGAGTGACCCTCATCAAGCCTATAGATTACGACTACACAGTTGATATATTACCCAACAACAATTAAACAGATAAATATATCCACTTAACTAATCCACTGCAAAAGGGGATTAAGAACAGTGCTCTGTCGTTGTGCGTGCTGTAGTTGCGGGGAAAGACATGTTACAGTTCTGCTCAGTCGGTGCTACGCCAACGCGAGTCGGGATAATCGTAACTCAAGTATGTAACTTTACCGAAAGCGTTTTCCGTTCGTTTAACCAACCAACTACACTCCAACATCGCATTCAAGCATTAAACACCCACTGGCACATCAAACGTATGCACTATATTGTTACAGTGAAACAATAACCTGCTATACAGGAAAACAGAAGTAAGCCAGCCAGGAGCTCTAGCCAGAATACGGTGGTTAAAATCCCTCTGTATGCTGAGCACAGTAAATCTGTTCTTAACTAACGTCACCGCTCAATCTGCGTCATAGAAGGAAAGGGTTATATACTTTCAGTTAAATTAAATCGCTTATTCCTAATACTCAGTCTTACATCAATGCAAGTATCTCTGAGGGTGACACAGGAATTGATAAAATTCCGACCCTATTAACTAAGAAATGTCCAAGTCTCATAAGTTTAGCTTGAAATAAAAGAAATTACTTGGGGACATACATAGTTATATCACTAAAGGTGTAAGCAAGTACTGCTCAAAGTTTCTTCAACAAATATACATAACATAATGAAGCTGTAAATAATGAATTTGTACAGAAAAAACTTCCTTCAAAATGAGGACGAGTTCACAGTGAAATTTAAGACATTGTCCAATCCATGTTAAAAGTAGTATAGGAAGGAGAGATCCAGACCCTCCCGCATGCGCACGCATCCTCCCTACTTCTCACGCTCTCAACTGTCTGAGTGACCTTGTGCAATCAAATTAATGACATCCTTTATTGTTATTTGGCAATTTCAAGCAGAGCCAAATTATTTACTGAATGCAGGACCCTTCTATAACCGCGTCGTCTGTTCACATTGTTAGGCTATAATGAATGAAGAGGTCAACTGGGAAATGACCATTTAATCTGCTGTATCAAATTCTTCCATTTCCAAAGTTTTACTCATTAGTGAATTTTGCATTCGTACAACAAAATGTCTTATCCCAACTGTCTGTTATCCAACCTCCAGAATTTCAGTACTGTTTCAGGAATCTCTTCAGGACGTACGAATGACATTCCACATCCCTACAGCAAAATTTTTTATCGCAACTGGCTTTCAAAAGGCAACTATTTGTTTTTCCCAACTGGCTTTAATGAAGGGTAACCATTTGCATATCCCAACTGGTTTTTGAATGGCAACCATTTGCTTATTATATTTTTCTTTATATTATATTATATTATACGCTAAGTTATGCCCCCGAGATCTCGGAGGATAACCTTATACACGTAGTTTTGACATAAGGTAGCCAATCAGATATGTTTTAATTTAAACGCATATATACACAAGATTAACTAACAGTATTAACCGTGATCCCACCCCCCCCCCCGAGATTTCGGCCTTAATGTGCCAAGCAACTCACATGCCATTGCACTAGAAAGGGTATATATACACATACCTACAGTGTCGTACTCTTCCTATCATTTGCTCTTGGTTCTACTAACAACAGCATAACGTGGCGAAATTGGGGAGGTGGCATCTCCTCCCATACAAGCAAAACACAATTCCATAGGCATGTTTGGAGACTACATTCCTCAAGAGTTTTGACCGAAAAGTTTATAAAAATAATGGCCTACAGAATGGTAAAAAATTGCCACTTTTTCAAAGGCCAAGCTGAAAACCGTCGACACTCTCAAGGTAGCCACAGTAAACTCATCCGACCAATGCTGCAACCCACTTGTCAAGAGTGACTACGATGGCGGAAACCTAGGGCCTTCTCGTCAAGCCTTGATGAATATTGCTCCAGAAGTTCAGGAGGAGCTCTCAGACAGGATAGAAGAAGCCTGCCTTGCAAGTCATGTGGAGATTGCATCTCTCGCTTAACCTCATTATCATTAACTTCCATTATCTTTCTTACAGTGGAACTGCGCAGGACTTTCATACAAGTTGTCTGAATTCCGGAGGCCTTTGTCACTGTCTTTAAAATTTTGAGATTTCTTGAATTTAGACTCTCCGAAAGCAGCCCAGAATCAGACATCGTGTTAAATTATCCTAACCTAATTTAATTTAATTTGCTTTGATACTAATCCGGGCTAAATTAGGGGTTTATCCAATTTCAGTCTTCAATGGTCCATAATGATACTGCACAAAATTGAGCCGTTTAACATCTGGTTATTTACATAGCTTTCTTTGGCTCTGGTAATAATAAATCTATAAACAAGCAAGATTTTGTACAAAAGGTGCAGTTTCCGCTGGACGGACATTTAAGTAATTGTAAACCTGCTGCGCAGCTAATTATTTTATAAGAGAGCTCTTAATTGCTTACTACAGAAAATATACGTGCAAAACATTGTTTAAAGATTTTTTATAAAGCTTGAGGAATTCACGTTTATATCGAAAATACAGTTTAACCTATAATTGAGAAATCTTTGATGAGCTGAGATATAAATGACAAAAGTTTAACTGCAACGATGAGTCATCAATTAGAACAGAGGAACCTCCCGTAGAGCAGTGGTTTCTTACTGCGCTACAAGTGGGGGATCATGTCAAGTCTAGAGCTTGAACAAAAATAAGCTCTAGCACCGTATTTCAAATATCCCTCCTGGGCAATTTACCGAGATTGTCAAGGGGTGGCCGCCTGCTTGGTGGAGCTAGCACAGCACCTCCATTACGGTGGACGTAATGAACGTACTGATAGCCTTGTAGTACACCTCGGATAATTGCTATGGCAATTATTCAGTGTCAGCATCCTCCTTCCCTCAAAAATGCATACGTTCTAAGCTGGCACTACCCCTACCTGGAGCACCGACTGGGGTGAGGTGGCTGTAAAAAAATTAGAACAGAGAATAGACATTTGCGATTTTGGAATTGAAAGTAATCCCATACATATATGCGTAATCGGAAACAGAAGTTCTTTGGAATGAAAGTAAAGATTTCACACACATATCATACTAGCTCTGTCTTAAACCATTGCTGACACGCATTTACATACGGCGACGGGTATATTTATCAAACAAAATGCGTGTGAGGGCTCGGGCCGAGCAAACATAAGAGACCTGAGTGCTGAGGCGCAGCAGGAAAAACTAACACCCAATCGTTCCAAAATCTCAATTTCAATGTTTGAAAGCATGTGCCATTATTGATTACCAAGTAACCTTCAGTTAATCTTGAAATATTTAATTAGATACCTTGATACCTTTAGATACCATTAGATACCTTTAATCATTTACCTTGAGCGTTCGGTTAAAATCAGCTGTCGAAACCTTGGAAATTACTTTTCTTGTCGTTCTAATACACAGTGTTTAAACATTAACGCAAAATGATAATACCTACAAAATTAGAATCCTATTTACATGCTTTTTACAGTTCCTCTGAGTCATTGATTTGCTTAAGAAAATATATATCCTAACAGGGACAAAATCTTTTAGTTTATGCATAATTTCAATTACAGGTTAATGTTTCACAAAGTTATCAAATGTACCTATGAGTTGAAAACAAATGTTATCACCAGTTTGTTTGTGCTATGATTATGATTATGGTTACAATATTATTACTATTATTACAACAATTGGAAGCGACTTGTCAGGACTATGAACCATAGGAACTAGAATTTTCTATTCGGTCAGCCACTTTATTAACCAATATTAACCAATTTAGCAGCGGTCTCCCCACCCAACGCTTTTCCAGGGATACATATATACAGGTCAATCCTTGGAAAATTTGACGGTCTAGTAGAATCGTTAAGTTGTGTTTTATTAGGATTGACCTTACCTAAAACAACAGGTTTCTTTAGCACTTATATACAGGAAACTCTTGTAATTGTTATTATTTAAATCATTTCCGGCAAAAAATACTCCCTGGGGCCCGTTGCATAAAACTTATTACTAATAAATTATTAGTGATTAGTTGATTAGTGTAGCAGTAAAAATGACCAAAACTATTGATAGAATCAACAGATTTTGTTGTCTCCGGTATTATTTTGTAGAAAGTGATGTCACTAATCTAAAATTTGCTAAGAATTTTAGAAGTGCCTACCTACTCAATCATATTGATCAAAAATATCAACAAAATCGTGAATTTTTAGGATTATTCTGCTGGCTTAGCCAAGACATTAATTGCATACGAATTTTGACTGCATAGTTTGTTAGAGCATTTCAGAAGCTCGACGTATAAAATATCTCTCTTGCTTGTTCCTAACTGTAGTTATTATCAGCAAAACTGCTACACTAATCAACTAATCACTAATATTTTATTAGTAATAAGTTTTATGCAACGGGCCCCTGGTGACTGAATGCATCAGAACATTTCTGTAGAAACTACAAAAATACGCAATTCCTACAAAACTTTAGAGTGTAGAAAGTAGAGATTTAGCTATATAAATCGAACCACAGTCTTGAACCAAAGCTTTAATAATAGCATTGCATTGAATTTAAATTTCGATTACTGCGTTTTATATTATATCCAGTGTTAGTAATCCATTTATATTAACACTGATTTGGCTCGAAACAAAGTGCTGGGCGTTTGATAACATCGGAACATCCTGAAGTCAACGAAATTACTGTCCTTCTTTCTATAGGTACAAGCAGGCACAAAGCGCAGAGCCGCAAGGAAGGAGCAACTGCTCATATAAAATATATACACAGTCGCAAGAAGTCTTTCGAGTATAAATTAGAGATTAGGAACTGTCTGTCACAGCAATTATATACGTAGTGAAAAAATTCCTAGGTTCTGACTAATTCGACTCAAACTGCATTAACGGATTCATGACATAAGCACCGTCACACTCATAACATCCCAATCGGATATTTTTTAATTATATATATATATATATAATATATATATCTATATATATTTCCCGCAATTACAACTGCAAGGGCTGGAGACTATACAATAGATTGAGTAAAAAAATAGTGATTAAATTAAAGACAGAGCAACAGTAGTGCTAAGTTCGCTCGTTAGCTCGTTGGCTCCATCTGTTGGTTGACAGTGGTGGACTGCGATCGGAGAAAATTGTGTCTGCTGTCTGGAGTGCAAACTGTCGTTCCAGCTCCAGAATGTTCCAGTAAGAGAAAGTGAAATGAGAATTTAAGGTGCTGGTATCGCTTTGTGTTAGTTTGACCTTACAGGCTCCAATTCATTATGAAAATGGACGAAACTTTCAAAATAATCGATTTCTCAAGCACTACCCAATGGATTCGTGTGATTTTCGGCTGGATGAAAATTCACCCTATTGCGAAGGGACCTTTTTCTTGGTTTAAGCTAAAACATCTCCAGTTGCGAGAAAACTGAATAAGTACAAAGTTGCAAAATTTCGTGTCACAACACATTTGCTGGATTTTCTGGAGTATTAAGACGTGTTAAGCCACATCCACATGTCCTGCAAATCATGGCACAAGAAGAAATTTCGGCTGATTCTACAGTTTTGAAAAATCGATGTTCAAAAATTTTGGGTCTTCAACCTGTCAGATGTCAGTCAGTATGTCAAAAATTTTTGCTATTTTTTGCTAATTTTGCTAGTTTCGTAAGCGCATCTGAATGTGCAGATTATAAGCCTTAAAACGATGTATAAAGCTCTTTCCAATTCCAAACATTGCGAAAGTTACAGCGTTTCAAAAAACTGACCACAAAAGCAATGCACAAAAGGATACCACCAGCTTATGCAATAACTTCCAAGATCTCGCAAGATAAATTTGGAATCACTTCTGGGCACATAGGTTGCATCGGACCACTTTGAAAGGTGATTAATTTTGTTAAATAATTATAAATGTTAAATGTTAAATAAATGCCTTGAAAAATTTCGCTAATTTTTCTTGAGGTACACAGGCCCTCGTGAAAATTTCAGTTCAAGGTACAAGCCCCCTCAAAATTTTCTGGGGACAAGCCCCCCCAGGATCCGACCCCATGTTAGTGTTTTGTGGTATCCTTTTGTGCAGTGATCTTTGAAACGCCATACCTTTCGCAATTTTTGGAGTTAGGGATTTATACACCATTTAAAAGCTTATAGTGAGTACAACCACCTGAATGTAAACCGTCGATCTTTGAACATCGATTACTCAAACTGCAGAATTTCTTTTTGTGACATGATATCAAAGACACGTGGGCAGTGGAACACTTTTTTGGATTTGGCTTAGCAGCTATTAGTGCTCGCGAAAACCTTCAGAATGTACGGCTACACCGAACTTCGCAACTTGAATTGAATTCAAATACCACAAAATTTTCGATATCCAGAAAGTAGATACTTTCTGTTTCGATTTTTGATTGCGATTGAATCGAAAAACGAGCTCCATATTCGTGTTCTGTTACCCAGAAAAGCCCTATAAGCAACTTTTCAGCAAAACCGAAGTCACAATGCTGTTTCCAGCCGGTCAACATCACTGCTCCAAAGGTTTCGTGGGAGTGGAGCATATACATAAAACAAATGATATATATTCAACACAACAGAGCATAATAGACTCATAAAGTTTCGACACTAAAGCCGTTTTATGCACCAGCGCAACAACTGAATAAAGGAGAAACGAACCGTACCATTCAGCTGAGTTTCTGATTGTCTTATGGTAGTACAAAGTTCAAAGTACAAGTTAGCACAAAGTTACAAGAGAAAGGATCAACAGGAAACGAAAGTTGCTTCGCAATGTCCCTTAACTACCTACAAATTATATCCATACAAAAATAACAAATTAAGGAAGAATAGCAAGAAAACCTTTAGGTCACCGTGTTTCGTTCATTTTTAACCACAAATGTCCAATTGTAGGTGAAATCTAGAGTTGAATTCGTTCAGGCCTTCGCTAATAAGGACGTGTAATTCAAATATCTGCGAAAACGGGAGTGCTGCATCAAACAGTGACAATTTTGTCTCTCACACTGCTGTGGTCAAGAGTTTACAAAAGGAGGATGAAGACACTCAGCACTTCCTAATGCATTAATCTTGCAATACCAAGAGTTTATGAGTACAACATAAAAATTATTGCTGCACGACTCTCCTAGCCCAAGTTATATTATTTAATTTGTCTAAAACGCCTGTTTTTGAAAAATGTCAGCGTAGCACGTTGTCTACACGCTGAGAAGCCCCTTCCACCGAGATTTCGGCCTCAATGTTTCTAGCATATTGCAAGCTTAATATATACACTAGGAAGCGCTGAATGCCATACTCTTCCTATTACAAACTCTTGTTGTTGCTAATCTCAGGTTTACTGTTTGGAAACTAGAATAAATAAGGAAATCTGTGTGAGTTTTAGTAGGTCAAGCAATTCAGACGGTTTAATGAATTGAAGGGAAGGAAAGGAGTAACAACACCATCAGAGCTTTTTATTGGTGTATGCATAAAAATAATCACATATGGAAAATATTTGAACAATATTATCTGTATCTTCGGGGTGTTAACACAATATTATGGCCATAGCTGCCAAAACCATTTTGGCAAAATGAACAAAACGAACACCAAATGTAAGACTGATAATTCGTAAAAAAAGGGAACCACATATTGCAACGAACTGATAAGCCTAGGAAATTTTTTATTAAAAATTGGCCAAAATTGCAAAGCTCTGATAGAAATTTGCGGTCATACCACGACCGTGACCGCCCGCGATAATTTCAGACCGCGTCCAACCCTCCAGACGCATTACATAGGTCCCGGATAAAATCCATGACCATCTCCTATCACAATAACCATCCTTAGGGCTACAGCCTAATGACGACATAGGAAAACGTGGCGGCAAGAATCTAACATCAGAGGTTATATACATTTTCAGTGCAATATCTCTGAAAGAATTCTCTCCAACCCTAGTCAAATGGTCGCCGTGGGCATTTTTAGAGACTGTTAGCTTTTTCGCTTTTCAGTCATTCAACCCGTTTAACCAGTTTAATGAAGAAGACGAGCTTAAACTAATTTTTTGTTATTTTATCTCTGTACGCGAAACGGATTTAAGTATAATTTTAACACTTTTTATGTCGTTCCTCAAAAAGACGCCTTGTGATCTAGATTCCCTCTCCTCGCCACTAGCCGCATTGTTCCTCAGCCCAAAACTGAACGCATCCAACAAAGTATATATTTCTATTTCAGATAATATTTTCATGTGAAATGATTCTTTTTAGAAATTAGAACTTATCAATGTAACCTGCTGGATTGCTTGTGGGTTAGACTATTTCAGCCTATTTAACAAAGTTTATTACATAACTATTTAATATATGTTATCTGGTCATTAATCAAAGAGTTCTTTACTTTGGTGCCAAAAAGTAAAGTCTAATTTAAATTAACAATTATAAATGTATTACAATAATAAACGTATAACAATGTATTAACGCTTTGATAATATTGGCCACAGATCACTCACAAGAAACGAATACCTAACAGAACGGAAAGGAAGAAAAAGAATCGGAAACCAATAATGATAATAAAATGCGTACATAACTATTAAAAAAGCAACATATACAACAGATTAGTGTATGCTTTGGTGATGTAATCTTGCTAATCCAAAGAAAGACCCAATAAAAAAGTTTGACAGAAGTTTGTAAGATGCTGCCTAAACGTTGTCTCACTGCAATTGCACATTTTAATAGTAAATATGTAGATGAGTTGGACAATGGTTTGAGACCCAAAACCCCGAAGCCCTTACTAATCTCCCTTGACTATTGAACAACAGGTTTCGAAAATCTCAACTCCACAGTCAATTCGGCTTAAACTTAATTGATTGGAACAACAGGTGTACAATTTTAGAGCACCGAAATCAGCGAACTAAAGCAAAGCATCATAACATAGCAAAGCAACACCAACTTATAATTTAGAGTAGGAATCTTACAAAACAGGTGACAAACGCTCATTCAGGAGTGATCAATCGGGGGGGAGTGTTTAGCCACGCGTACACATCAACTTGTACAGTCATTAAGATTGTTTTTGGAAAAATTCCGGAACAGCAGAAAAGGGTAGGATTCTATCCTAGCAAGTCCATTTGGAACAGTCACAGAGTGTGTGTGAGAGAGATGTCAGGGCCAGGAAGGGTGGTCTTTCAGCAGAGAAATTCTGATGAAAGCCAGACCCAAACTGCAATTATTGAAAGCCGGTACAAAATATTTAACGGGAAAAAGAGAGAGCTAGCCCGAGAGGCTATCTAGTATCTAGCTATCATCCGATCCTTAACAAAGTTTCTGTTTCTCTTTCACTCTCTCTCTATCTCTCTCCCTCTTTCTCAAAAGAACTTAAGCTTGTGTGGTGCGCACGTGTGTAGGAATAATTTGAAGAAAATTCAACGCCGGAGCACAAGAGAACAAGGGTATCTGTAAAGCCTCGCTCCCGACTAGTCTCTATAACACTCTCTGTACTTGTGAATGTCTTCGGACCAAAACCTAGCAAAAACAGACTTTTCCATTCCCTCTCTCTAATCAATAAATTCAAATCATGAGGTTTCGTGAGCTCTGCATGATAACACTGACTCTGCGATAAACATATGCGTCTTTTCTCGCAAGACATGTAGGTATATTATATAGGTGGAGATATCAGGCGGTGATATGAGCAAAGGTGCTTGCTTACAATGGGTAAGATTCAGTTCTGGACTTTCTTTCCTATTCAGTGCACTGAGGCAAACATTGAAGCTAAACTGGAACAAAAGTTTTCCGAGGGCGCCGCCTTGTTAAACAATACTAAATCTGAAGTTTTACGTCAAATTTGAAGGCGGCTTCCAGATATTGCCAGCAAGATCCACCGGTATTACCAATGTTAGCCCAGTCCTAATTGACAAATACACCGACTTACCTTAGAGAAAGCAACTGCAATAGTTTCTCCCAGAAAGACGTCATAAACTCCCACAGCAATCTGAATTCACCAAAAGTGAGTTAAAAAAACAAAATTGAGCCCAACCTTCTACAATCCATACCTAAGAAGACGAAAGAACTCCCCTATTTTCTGGAAGAATATTGGCTGTCAAGCATTAACACTCAACAGGTGTCCAGCTCAGAAGGAAGAGTAATAACTAGAAAAAAGGATTCGTTGCCATAACGACAGGTTTAACTCCACTGCGACACAGAATAAAGACAGAGACCGAGAGACCTAGCGTTAAATGAAGCAATAAGTATATTACTAACTTATACAGTCACTTCTCATCTCAGATGTACGTTCCTTCCCACGAATTTTCAAACAAACTTATAGAATTTTATGTCCTCTCTCTAGCATTATCTTATCGGAAATATACCTATTCAAGAAGCAGAGGCAGTATGTAGGTATATATTTATTTGCATGGTACTCGACTGAGATAGTTTCCGATTGTTGCAATGAGTAGGCCGAATAAATGAGATCCCAGGGAAACTAATTTATAACTAATATAATATTAATTTTTAAACACTTCATTCATCAGATCAAGCACGGCGTGCCAAAAATCCAAGACTCAATGAAGAAACAAATATTTAGGGTAAGATACAAAAGCATTAGAAATTTTCTTTCCTTTTCCACAGAGATTTGAACAGTATTTAATTAGTAATTAATACCGGAACCTCTTACTCATGAGTCCTTTACATGTGCATACTATTTGATGTTGCAAGCACTGAAACTGAAACTGTTTCAGGTTGTACAGGTTTCACCACAGGTGGACAAGGAGGGGGGGGGAAGGAGGGGGAAAGAGGGGGGAATTTTTTGCTAAAAAATCGCTCTCACAAGGGAAACCCAAATTTGCTTCCACAAGGGTCAGAGGATTTTTACCTCCCGTTCAGGTATGGTAAAGACCTGAAACACAAACTGAAACTTGTTTCAGTCTTTCCTCAATTTCGTTAATAGTTTCTAGTGGGAGCCTCAATAATCATAAATTTATGCTTTATATGATTTCTGAATGCTAGAAACTGCAGTTTTCTGTATGAACTTAAACTGAAACTGACGACGTATCGCGCAGCAAGTTAAACGAGCTAAGAGTTAAAAAATTAACTCAATCCCTTTCCGACAAGAGTTAAAAGGGCTGAACAGTTCGTTTTAACTTGCCTGCAGGGTTAAACGAGTTAAACATTTTAAAGTCTACTCTTTTATTCGCGCGCGAAAAGGCCCTGAAACTTCGCCTGAAACTAAAACTGAAACTATTGTGTATTCCCGGACAGAATCAGAAACTATTTTGTATTCCCTACTGAAACTGAAACTGCTAAACTATTGAAACAATACTAGTACCAAGAGTTCATAATTCTTCTATATTTAAGAAGAAGAGTAAGCCACTTCTCTTCTTGGCATTACGCAACGGTGCTCCGACCACAATACGCGAATGAATACGGGAAATAGCCAAAACAGGTCCCCGTTTGGTGGGGGGGGTAGGCAGAACAGGGTTTCTGTTTGGGGGGGGGGTCGTCAAGACAGGCTGATTGGCTGAATCTGATTGGTTGCTGGCGACCCCCCAAATAGGGACCCTCTTCTGCCTACCCCGCCACCAACCGGAGACCCCTTTTGCCTAACCCCCGCATCAAACGGGGAATGGGGACCCATTTTAGGAGTGCAGTAAAACTGCCGTAATCCCCTGCTCTGCGCCCCCACCAAACGGGGAGGAGTTTAATCTGACTTCTGGTTGTTGGCTAAACCCCCCCCCCCACCACCACCAAAAGGGGGACCTCTTTCCGGCTACTCCCCCCAACCGAACGGAGGGGTGGGGGTATGCGCTATCGATTTAGTCGACCCCCCCCCACCAAACGGGGGAACATTCGCGCATTCTGGTCTGAGCACTACCCAAGTGGCTTACTCCTCTTCTAATATAATAATGCAATTATGCACTCTTGCTAAGAGAAAAGGTTAGAACGATAGGTACCAAATGAAAAACATACATATAGGCCAATAAGTGACATAATAAGATGTATGCATAAAATATCCCCGGGGTACCCATTACCCTTTTATTTTTCCCAACCAAGAAAAAAATAGAAAAAAATTTAAACCCACAATACCATTTGGACACAACAAAAAAATTAAAAAGAGTTACGTGCTCACCACTCTCCCTCCCTGCTACTAGTATTCGTCGGCCGCCGGCATCGGCGGGGAGAGACATGGAGAAGGGGAGGAATTACTGGGGGGGGTGTAAACGGGCGCCCGAGCCCCCGAAAAAAGGGTTTTTTTGCTTTTTTTTTCCCAAAAAACGGAAAAATCCGAATTCTGGGGGTGAGGGACCCCTCTGGGGGGAGGTGAGCTCCAGGTTGGGGGGGGTTGAAAACCCCCCCAAGCACATGTATGGTGGCGTACCGACATACTAGTTGCAGCTTTAGGTTTTTGAACCCTCTGATTGAAAAGGAATTGAAAAAGTTTCTCCCCCCCACTTTTTTTGTGTGTTCCAACAAAAAACACAACCCCCCCCTCCCCCATAAAATTCCCCCCCCTTTCCCCCCAGCAATATCTTAAAAATCAAAAAAAAAATAATACATCTCATTAATTATTTGAATAATATGTGTTTCCCTTTTTTTCCCCAGAATTGGAATTTTTCTTTGGGTCATTTCATAAAAAGCGCTTAAACGGCTTAGCTTAAAAGTGAATTTATTTATGAAAAGGGTGGTCGGCTTAACGGTTTAAACGGCTTAAGTGGCTTAAACGGCTTAACTTTAAGCCGTTTAAGCCGACCCTTTTCATAAATAACCATCGGCTTAAACTTTAAGCCGAATCGTTTTCATAAAAAGCACACCGGCTTAAAAATGCAGCGGCTTAAAATTAAGCCGTTTAAGCCGATCTCCTTTTCATAAATAATTTTAGTTTAAGCCGTTTAAGCCGATGGCTTAAACTTCAGTTCAAATTGCCTGAGTTTTAAGCCGCGTAAAATCACCGCGCTTAAACGGCTTAAACCGTGGTAGTAGTAATATTAAAACATTCATAACTTCCTTAATATTTGGAGTATGCCAATGATATTTATATCAAATTGAAGCTCACAGTGTGGAGAATTCAATGGCGTTATTGGCTTGCTTTTTACTAGTGGTAAATATTTAAAAAAGCAGCCTCAACTTGATAAATAGCACTCTTATTTAGCTCTTCAAGGAAAAATATATTTTTTGTTTACTTAACTCAGGTTATATATTTTATGCTTATACAAGTTATACATGCATTCTCCAGCTTACAGCTTTGTTAATGTTGCACTGTAATGCTGTGCCCTTAGCAAACCCACTTCTTGAGTCAGACCCGAAATCTTTTGAGTCATGTTCGTTGGGCGGAGTATTCTCTCATCCATCCCTTACTTTTTTCTTTGGCCCTCTCTGGATTATTCCCGATATCCAATTATAAAGTGGTGTGCACGATGGCAGCGCTGCACGCCAAGTTTTGAGTCACGGAACGACATTCTGTTGAAAGTTTGTAAATCCATTCGTTTTCTTGATTCACTCATGAAAAACAATCCAGATTCATTCTACTGTAAGAAATTTAACAAGCAGTCCCCATAAGGCGGCATTATTCCCCAGTTGAACCTCAGCTTTTCCGGGGGCGTAGTTACATGTGATATTTCTTGGAAATCCTCTTTCAGCTTTTGTTGCTAAGGCATATTTTAAATTTTAAATTTTAAATTTTCAAAATGAAATTGAATCGAGCATGTCCCAAACAAGTCATTATTTCGCAGCAGAGCTTAGTTCTTCCAGTGGGCATGGTTGCATGCGATACCAGTGAGGTTTCTGTTTGTGGTGCCCGAGGCTATACCAATTATACTGTCGGTGGCTTGCACCAACTGACCTAAATCTTACTCAATCTGTAGAGACTTGTAATCGACAGTCTGCTTCTCATCCGCTCACTCACCTATTGCCGCAGTTTCTAGTACAAATGGAAGAACAATTTTCTAGTGTCAACCACATTTTAATTTACGCAAAACTACTAAGAATTAGACGCTATAGCAGAATCCTACCAAACAACTATCAGAAATTCCACTTAGGTAGGTTTTTAATCTTCACATATACAAGAATCCAAATACAGTACATCCCGTCTGCTCACCCAAACTGGGCCGGTGTTACCGTAAAAGTCATTAAATGTCATTAATCAATGTCATTAAATTTCTTTCTAATGCAATATTTGATCTGGGATAAACAGTTGCATTCTAAACAGTATAAAATTAAAAAATAAAGCTAATTTTTCCTCAAGTTTTTTTATTTTAACTCCAACCCATTTCGGGTGAGCGACGGGATATATATACTGTATTTGGATTCTTATGTGTGCAAAAATTAAGTGGGTTTCATTAAATAGATAAGCAGATGATTTTTTCTCAATGTAAATCTTTCAATGTAAATGTTGAAACTTGTAATCCCTGGCCTATGCAAGTATTTTATACATTAAGGAAAACTTGAGTCAACTTTTCAATTTTCATTTTTAAAATTTCGTACAATAGAAAGTTTATATTTGGACTGAGTTTGAGTGCATCATGAAGACGGATAAATTCGCAGATTTTTTGGGAAGACGTTTCGTTTGAACACAGAAGTGATTAGCTTTCCCAGACTTAGAGAAATCCATGTTCAAAAGTTACTTTTGTGTTATCACATGTCCAATTCAAACCGTAGAGTTACGTCAAAAATACTTCATTTTGCGTAATGAACACATTCCTAGCTTTAAAATCATTCCTATACAAGTCATTGTTGAACTCCAAGAACTGAATAAATTGCAGACTTTCAAAGATTGGTGAATATACCCGAACCAGTACCTTAAATGGTGTAGGATATAAGCCACGATGAAACAGGAAGTTCATTTGCTTTTATATATTAATAGTCAAAAGACTTTCATAAATAATAGGCTTAAACGGCTTAGCTTAAACGGCTTAGCTTAAACGGCTTAAAAATCCTTTTCATAAATAATCGGCTTAATCGGCTTAAACAGCTTAAATTAAGCCGTTTAAGCTAAGCCGTTTAAGTCGGCTAAGCCGTTTAAGCCGTTTAAGCCATTTAAGCCGATTATTTATGAAAAGGAATTTTTAAGCCATTTAAGCCTTTTAAGCTAAGCCGTTTAAGCTAAGCCGTTTAAGCTTTTTTATGAAAAGGCCCTTTGATCCATGTTTGCTGTTTAAGATGATGATTCCTTTTGGGCACATATTGTTATTTGGCGGCGTAAATCAAAATGAAATTTGATGAAGCTTTCCTAAATAAGTTCTTTTAGCGTTCTAACACCCTCCGCGCAATCCCGATTCAAAAATTCGAGATTTCCGGCCAGGGCGGTTTTTCCCAATTTCTGAAAATTTGGCAGCAGCTATACAGTTATGGCTATTTTCATTCCACAGATCTCGTTGAGCTTTATATTTTGGGTCTTATCTCGATTACCCCCCACCGCTCAAAATCCTTAAAACTTGACCAAATTAGCTAAAATTTGGTATGGGTATGTTTTCGACCACGCCGAGTTCAAATATCGCAAAATTTTTCGATTTCGCCAAATTAGACTTTTTTCGATTTCTAAGGGGGGACCAAGGAAAACCTAAAAATTTTGTCTTTGATTTTGCTGAAAAGATGTATATAGGGGTTTTCCGGGTCGTAGAACACGAATCTGAAGTCCTTTTTTCGACTCAGCTTTTCGTTAGCTCAGTATAAGCTAAAGAATTAAGCTTAAGATGTCAGCTTATACTGAGCTTTCAAAAAGCTGAATCGAAAAACGGACTTCAGATTCGTGTTCTACGAGCCCGAAAACCCCTATTTACATCATGTCAGCAAAATCGAAGACAAAAAATTTTTCGGTTTCCCTTGGTCTCTCTTAGAAATCGAAAAAATCTAATTTCGCGAAATCGAAAAATTTCGCGATATTTGAACTCAGCGTTTCCGAAAACATACCCATACCAAATTTTAGCTAATTTGGTCAAGTTTTAAGGATTTTGAGTGGTGGGGGGTAATCGAGAAAAGACCCTATATTTTTGCTTTTTAAAGCAACGTTCTAGCTTTACTCTACTGTGAGATATAGCCAATTTTCTTGTTTTGCGTCGAAAACTTGTCATTTTTGCAGAAATCAAATAATCCATGATTTCTCCAACTATGCAAGCCGTAAAATCAAACTAAGGGCGTCGATCTAAGGTCTCACAGGGCCTTTTCGCGAATGGGTTAAACGAGTTAAAATTAACTCGATCCTTTTCGCGAATGGGTTAAAAGAGTTAAATTTAACTCGGCGAGTTAAGCAGAGTTAAAATTTTTAACTCTGCCGTCATTCGCGAAAAGAGTTAAAAATTAACTCTTTTAACTCTACTCTTTTCATGAACGACACGTAGAGTTAAAAAGCTGCAGAGTTAAATTTAACTCTACCCTTTTCATGAAAGGGTTAAATTTAACTCTTTTAACTCGCTCTCGCTATTTTACATTGAATTTTAACCCGCGTCTCAGCACGCGGGTTAAACGAGTTAAAATCTACTATGCTTTACATTGTTATTGCCACGTTTTGCGCGCGTAATAAAGCTTTCAATATGACAAGATAATCCAACCAATGTAAGCACAACACATAATTTTATTGGATGGTTCATAATGCTTCAAAATTACTTAAGCATTTGTCAATATTCTGCTGCATTGTTTACGCTAAGGCAACGAAATATTCTACTTAAATAAAAATAGATGGAACAAAATGTTTTAAACATGCTGCATTGTTAGAAATAATAATTAAATAAAATTATACAATTAAATTAAAATAATTAATTATAATTATAAATAAGCTCTAAATTATTTTTGCAAGTTATTTAACTCCACTTTATGGATGCAAATTTGAAGAAGTGTGTATGAGAGCTGCAACATGGAAAGCCGAATCAACGGGACGCTACAACTAACCGCAAGCTCAACTTTCTCTCAAAAATAGGTTAAAGCGCCAATTTTGCCATGAAAATTACTGTAAACTTTAAAGATTTGAACATTTAGACTTTATGGAAGGACATCTAGACAATTGTTACGCGAATTTTGCTGTTAACTGGTAATGCTCAAGATTGATAGTACATGATCAATTGTTATCCCAACTGTGAATTTAAGGGCAACCATTTCTAGTCAAATTTGAAATCTGCTGAATTTTAATATATAATTTTCGATTTTATTTTGCTGCATCTGTTTGTTTTAGTATTATTTGGTAATTATGTTCTTGGGAGAACCAAGAGAAACTTATTTTACTGAAAATATGTACAGCGGGTTGGGCTCTGTCTGGGGTGTTCTCCAGATTAGCCCCCACCACTCAGAATTTTTAAAACATGACTAATTGAGCTGAAATTTGGTATGGATATGTTTTCAACCACGCTGAGTTCAAATATCTAAAAATTTTTCGATTTCACAAGAATCGATTTTTTCCATTCGCAGGGGACGACCCGTCTACTTTCATCATTCAGAATCGTATTAGTCAGAATTTCATTAGTCAGAATTTTGTTAGTTAGAATTTCATTAGTCACAATTTAAATTTTGAAATAATATAGATTGAACTATCATTTATCAGAATTTCATAAGTCAGAATTTCATTTAAGTCAGAATTTCATTAGTCAGAATTTCGTAAGTCAGAATTTTATTTTACTAGTTTCTTCAAAATTTTGCACGTTGCTGCACAGTCTTAGTGCCTTTCGCGATAAAGTAGTGGAGAGTAGAGAAGAGCAGAGCTAAAATCAACTCTTTTGTAGCTCTTAACACTGCCCAAAAGACATTGATGATTTGCGCCATACCAAGAGTACATAATCCAACAGTTGTTACGTAGTCTTGACCATTCTGATTCTTTTAGAATTCTAAGGAAACAGTCTATCTTCATTTCTTGTCTACGCGGAACCAACACAGTTGTTAGGGAACCCTTTTGAAAAGAAAGTTTTGCTCGTTGCTGATGGTAGAGCCAAAACACATATTTGTGTAGACTATGTAGAAATAATTTTATAAAATTATCATCAAGATCAGTCATCTTGTTACACTTTGCGCCAAGAAGAACAGTGCTTTTTTTGCAAAATTCTGACAAACGAAATTCTGACTAATGAAAGTTTGAAAAGTTAGTTTCTGACTAATGAAATTCTGACATATGAAATCCTGACTGCTGAAGATAAACCGGGGCGACCAAGGGAAACCGAAATTTTTTTGTCGCCGATTTTGCTTAAAAGTACTGATGTTTCAGCCACCCCGTTTATTTTCAGTTTCTGTTTCAGGTCTGCTAATTGAGAATTTTCAGTTTCAGGCGGTTGCTCGTCGGAATTTCAGTTTCAGATTCAGTTTCACGTCTCATTTTATCTGAATTTCAGTATCAGGTCTCATTTTATCTGAATTTCAGTTTCAGGTCTCATTTTATCTGAATTTCAGCTTAAGATTCAGGCGGTTGCTCGTCGGATTTTCAGATTCAGTTTCAGTTTTAGTTTCATTCGTGGATGTTTTGCCGTTTCAGTTTCAGTTCCAAGCATCGAGCGGTACTATTTTCAGTTTCAGTTTCAGGTGCTGAAACATCACTGCTTAAAAGTTGCATACAGGGGTTTTTTGGGGTCGCTGAACACGAATTTGAAGTCCGTTATTCGAATCCGTTAGGTCGATATGAGCTAAACATGTAAGCTTAAGTTGTAAGCTTATACTGAGCTAACAAAAAGCTGAATCGAAGAACGGCCTTCAAATTCGTGCTCAGCGAGCCAAAAAACCCCTGTATATATGCTTTCAGCAAAGTCGGCGGCAAAAAATTTTTCCGTTTCTAGAGTGAATCAATCCTCTGGTATACGCAACTTTTCAGGAAAATCGTAGAAAAATGTTTGGTTGGTTCCCCTTGGATTGTATTTTTACCAATGTTGTTAACCCCTTCGATGCTTAAAGTTTTGGTCAATTGTTTGTTTAACTGCATCCGTGCAGCTTTTCAGCAAAATCGATTGAAGACTGCAAGTTGCACACAGGGATTCGTCCACTTTCCTAATACCGGATAACGCTTCATTGAAGAAATGAGTACACATCATCCTTTTCTTTTCTTATTAGTCATTTTATTTAAAATTTTCCCAACGTTGAGCAGTACTTTTAAAAATTTTCAAATTGTGAAAAGTTGGATATTGCGAAAAGAAAATTATTTAAACTCTTATCTAGTATGCCGAGAATTAATTTCAGCTCGCCCAGTTTTAACCCTTTTAACTCTTTTCGCGAATGCACAGAGTTAATTTTAACTCTCCCAATTTTAACTCCTTTAACTCTTTTCGCGAACGCACAGAGTTAATTTTAACTCTCCCAGTTTTAACTCTTTTAACTCTGTGATTTTTAACCCTGCAGAGTTAAAAGAGTTAAAAACAGGCAGAGTTAAATTTAACTCTATGCATTCGTGAAAAGAGTTAAAAGAGTTAATTTTAACTCTACTCTACTCTACTCTACTCTACCCATTCGCGAAAAGGCCCACAGAGACAAATTATCCGACGCATGATCGTCTTCCATCCAACTGCTATCTTGTAGGCTGCTATCATAAAAAATTTAGTTTTTGCAAAAACACTACCAATTTTTTTCAAAGATTGTGCAGCATTCACCATGCAAGCTGGAGGGCTGCTACTGAACAAATGTGTTCTGCACAAATATACCCAGGGACGATTTTTTAGTTGCCCCGATTGCTGCTTTCTAGCTATAGTAATCGCTTGACAAATTTGGAAAAAGTAGGTAAAATACAGGTTACGCACATATTTCAGCTTATTTCTCTATAACGAAGAGCGATTTCACAATAAATAAACAAGTTACCCCTTAAAAGGGGAATAATACCGCCGTAGTGTTTGAATATATGTGTTCAATGTTTTGTTTGTTTTCATAGAAAATATTGTTCTACTGTTCTGTGACGTTAGCATTTGAGTCAAAAGAATGACAGCATTTTATTGCTATTACCAAGAGTACATAATATAAGAGTGTGCCACTAGGCACACTCTATGTTATCAGAGCAAAAACTATGCTCTGCTCGCTAACGGCCCCCCCCGCAAATCAGACCCAGCACTTCAAAGAAATTCGAGCGCTATGCTGGTGTTCTAAAGCTCGAAGCAGGCACAAAATTCGCGCACACACTGCTTGTGTTTCGAGCTTTAACACACAAGCATAGAGCGAGTGAGCGTACCCCCGTTTCGACTAGGTCCTGATTTGCGGGGGGGGGTGGGCCGTTAGCGAGCAGAGCATATTTTTGCTCTGATAACGTAGTGTGCCTAGTGGCATACTCTTAGTATTATGAACTCTTGCTATTACCAATTGTGAAACTAAAATACTACCGGAAGAAGGATTCGATCTGTGTCCGGACCAGCGCCAAGCGGACACTCTAACCACTATATACACTACTCTGACTTGAACAATTCGACCAAACCGCGAGATAGAAAATTATGATTTATCTATATATGTTTATTTTTTAACAATTTATTTTATCTAAATTCTAAAGCAAAGCAAACACTAATGAAACATATACAGTGCAAGCGCAAAATCAATCTTTATCTTTTCGCAATTCAAAATTGTAATTGTAGTTTTAGCTATTTATTGATTTGTTAAACGTCTGCCATTCAAGTGACAGGAAAATAACGCCCGATTTTCGGTAATATGAGAAAAGGCAGACAGTGATCGTTTGCAAAACAATTTGCAGAACGAAGAAATTGAAGTAAATCGACTGCAACAATGCTCTAAAAGTTGCAAAATCATAGAAAAATTGTTGGGCAAAAAACCTGCGTACTAGGACATGTGTTGAAGATAGGACGGAAATCCTCCGCGCCAAGCAATTTACATGCAAAACATAGGAATTCAGATGGGTCAACCCATTACAAGTATACCGCCTCCGGCGGTATAAAAATCGTCACCAGCTATTTGATGGAGGTATTGAATGATATAACCGATGTCTCGCGAAAATATTTACTTGAGTCTGCAAAAATTCTGGAAAATTATACTTCTTCGAAACTGTGTTTAAAATACTTTAGAAAAGCAACATTAGTTTCGTGGCATGCATTAAAAATAGAAAATGCCAAGCTACATTTTGATATAAAAATGGCTTCTTAACTCCAAGTAATGAATGAGTAACAATGGCGTAAACTTTGTGACCAAAGGGAATCACCACCTTAAGTGTTTTGTCTAAGGGCCTTTTCGCGCGCGAGTTAAACGAGTAGAGTTAAACGAGTTAAAGTTAAATATTTTAACCCCTGTTCGCGCACTCAGCGAGTTAATTTTAACCCTGCCTGTTTTAACTCTTAACTGTAGCAGGGTTATTACGAGTAGAGTTAAATGAGTTAAAATCGGGCGAGTTAAAATTAACTCTCTGAGTGCCCGAAAAGGAGTTAAAAGAGTTAATTTAACTCGTTTAACTCTGCCGATTCGTTTGCATTCTTCCCATGCGCGTTCAAATCAGATTAAAGCAGTGATCAACATAATCGGCAAACTGTGCTTCCGCCTTGTCTTGAATGAATTTCGGTGGTTTACCATTCCTCTTTTAAATAGTGCTAGTTGAAGACTACTTATGTTATTCCTTATTTTGTAGAGATTAAACAGTTTTAATCTATGCACAAATGTTTAATTTACTATCAGCAAAGCATCATCTAGATGGCGCCCAAACCACCGTAAGACCATCGCAGCAGTATGAATGGATGTTTTTCTAGCCAAAGTTTAAACTTGAAGTAGCTACCCTTTAGCAAAATAGTAGACTATGCAATATTAAAGGGGTGTGCGTTGGAATTAAACGTTTTATATTGGAAAAGCTAATTAGTTATTTGTCTCATAACAGAACACAATAAAGCTCAATATAACAAGTAGCTGCTCCTTGAACGGTGTTAGTGTGCAATACACGGTGTCATTCATGATGGTTTTTACATCGTGTTTTGCTTAGAGTGCTCTGTTACCGAGCAGGGATCCCTAAAACCAATTTAAGGGAGGGATACATCATGAAAATGTTATGGTTACGGATTCTGCTTATTTCCACACATAACTTTGTAACACATGTTCTGCACATCGAGTTTAAGTTTTGAGTTGTTTCATTCAGTACTTAACGAATAATTAGCTATCGATCAATTCCATGTAATTTGAAAATGTGTGTACGACGGTTCCGCAGCAAAAAAGCAATCCCTAAGTGCTTTGTCAGAATCGATCGAAACGTTTCCCATTACAAGCCAGTCAATCATGAAGAATTGAAGACTAACAAGCTAACGGGGTGTAAGCACCGACCAATCAGGTAGCGCCTCTCTGAAGTAGCGCTAGCGTATCAGGCCTGGAAGTATTTTTAAACAGCCAATCAAAGCTAACCAAAATGAATGCCATAAAAGGAATAACTTTGAGCGTTTCATAGTGTATTTTATAGGATCAATTTCGCCACTTTTCTCAACACATTTTATGCAATTATATATTATTCCACACTACTTATTTTGCAAATGCAGTAACAGTTAACTATTTGTTTTGAACCGAAAAATAAAGATTTTTGTAAAAAAACTCTTGTATTAACATAATAAACAAGCCAAAATATTAAAGAAAATACCACTTTTGTTTTGACCAGTTGACCTGTAGTGACTTCAGGCGGCCTACCTTATTTTTAACTCGTTTAACCCCCGTGCAGAATCGAGGGTTAAAATCCAATGGGAAAAGTTGCTGCAGAGTTAAAGGAGTTAATTTTAACTCGCGCGCGAAAAGGGGTTGAGTTAAAATTAACTCCGTGGATTTTAACCCATTATCTGCGCGCGAATGCAGGTAGAGTTAAACGAGTTAATTTTAACCCCTGTTCGCGCGAGCACAGAGTTAAAAAGCGTTTAACTAGTTTAACCCCAGCTAGTTAAAATTAACTCATTTAACTCTTTTAACCCTGGCGCGAAAAAGAATCGAGTTAATTATTAACTCGTTTAACTCGCGCGCGAAAAGGCCCTAAGCTGCGTAATAACATCTTCTTTGAATGTCCTCTATTCTTAATACCTAGTCCATACTTACGCTTCGTGTCAGCAAATTGAAGGTGAATGAGTATATACTCGATGCACAATATTTGGTGACGTTTGTAGCCTATGATTGCCAAATGCCAAGTACTTCTGAAAATCAACTTACAATTATCGCTTCCCTCACGGATAGAAAGCAACTCAGTATTTTCCCTTCACACTCGTGCTGGGGAAAGAATAACTGCAGAAACTGGAATCATCAGAGAGGCCAATTAAATAATAGCTTTTTGTTTCTCGTCTTCGTTTGCCCGTTCACTGGGGGATGGGCAACACCAATCAGATAGTATTTAATCTTTTGTGTAAGGTAGATCACAAAAGTAACAAGACAAACCTGAATACAACGTTTATTTATACCGTATATATTTAGTTGAATAACATAACACCACAAAATACCAAGATAATCTCGATTAATCCAAAAGTTTCCGTCAGGAAATTACAAAGCTAATAAATATAATAAATAATTATTGAAACTTGAAATACATTTACCTCATGAAACTATTTCTTTCAGCTTTAAAAATTTCATTCCACAATCCACAGGGATTCATCAACCAAATTCAAGTCACATGAAGAAAATGTACAACGACGTAAAGAAGGACAGATAGGGACAACTAATAAAAAAGTTAGCACTTCATGCAAAAGCGTCTGTAAATCAATCTTTACAATTGATAACATTAACAAATATCCCATCACGTAGGCGACGCAATGTCTGTGATAGTCTTCCAACGCTTATCACGACGATAGGCCAGATGAGCGGATTGAACTTTTTCAAACTGCTCCAACAGCTCATCCAACTTTAGATCTTTCAGAGCAGAGTTTCGACCATGGGATTTGGATCTGAAACAACGTAACTTGTAGGATGTAGGATACTTTGGCTTTACCACAGTACAGTGAAAATGGAATATGCGAGCTGCGAAAGACAGACACCAATCATCGACGTTTATCATCGGACGTCGTACGTTACGTACAAATGCGAGGCCACGTTTATCATCGAAAATGTATAGATTTTTTGAATACACATACAGAATTGCCTCAAAAGTAGTTTTAAGTATGCACGTACATGGAATAAACCGTGTGTTGCTCCCCCAACATTGATGGAAATACGTATGCAGATGCAAGCCCAATCAATTCCAGAACCACATTAGGGTAAACTAGCTTTGTACGGACACTAACCTTGTATGAACATTAGATAAGATTTGACCAAATATCTCTGTAAAGAGTTGGCCAATTTCAAAAAGCTTAGTGTCGTTAGAAAGCTTGTAATTCTTACTACAAATTTGCTAATTTTCAACAAATTTCCTTCAAAAATGAAGTCGCTGCAGCAATTTTTATCGTCGTCGATGCGACACACTTAGAAAAAGCCAATTTTGAGGTTAAACTTTAGGAGAAAAATGCTACGTCCATACTACAAATTAAGAACATTTTTTATCAAATTGTACCTAATTGTGTTTTAAGAGAAGAAGGTTAAACGAGAGTGTGTAGTTTTAAAATATAATCATTATGTCGATAAATTAAATTTGAAAATGACAAAAGGAAATGGCCTATAACTAAACTAAAACTAAACGTACAACCCACTTAAGTATAAACCTGAATAGTTAACTATAATATAGACAACAATAATAACTTATTGATAATATAATAACTATATAAAATAACTGACATGAAAAAAAAGATGATAAAGTTTTGTCTAGGTATAAAAAAGGACACATACTGATTGCCAAAAGAATCTAAAATAACCAAACACTCTTAATCTTCTTGTTACTAAAAAAGAAAGTGGAAACTTACTAATGGCTAAAAGTTTAGATCTATCGGAAGATAACTGGACAAAAAATAAAACAGAACGGTTACTGATTTAAACGTAACAAAACACAATATATTCTGCCCTGGGATAAGGCTATCAACACTGAGTAGAATATTATACTCCTTAGTCTTAAGAAATGGTATGATTTCACTAATAACGGCAAACTTATAGTTCTGTTAGCTAGAAATAGTAACTAGATCATACTACTACTCACACATAAGTAAAAACTTAACTGCTTTACCGTATATATATCTAATACCTAAATCCATAAGACTCCAGTAAATTTCGTACTATAATTGCTAGTAAATATCTGTTACTAAACCATATCTTTCTTATTGATAGGTTATCTCTAATAAAAACAAGTAGGGAAAGGTATGGCAGGACTCTAAAACCCGCCTGCAAATTAACCCATACTGGATTATTATAACAACGTATCCATATAATACTATTAATAGAATTAATAAAAGTAAATCATAAAACTATAATACTTATGACTTTACAACTCTGTATACTAATCTTAAGCACATACTATTTCACCTGTTTTGATAAATTATATATCTTCTATAAATCCTATCATCTAACCTATGTTGGTATGAGATGGGGTTAGGTAAGAATAATGAAATTACTCTGACATATCCCGTTCTTATGGACCATATTAAATTCCTGTTGAATAATTTATACTTTACGTTGGAAATTATATATTTAAGCAAACAATTGGATACCAATGGGTAGCAATCTGCTCCAAATATAGCTAATTTAGTTCTACATCAATGGAATTTGATTACATTACAAAAAATAAGCAAGATGGAAATAATCAGTTATTGGAAAACGCCTTTAGATATATAACGATATAACTTTATCGATGATAAGGATTATTTTAATCGTATAAGAGGTAACATGTACCTAAGGAATTAGAATTAAATAAGGTAAATGACAGTAATCAGTCTGCAGATGTTCTAGACATAAGTGTAAGTATTGAAGATGGGTTATTTATTACTAAGCTTTATGATAAAAGGGATGATTTCCCATTCAAAATAAATAAATTTCCAGCCTTTAGTTCGTATATATCACCAAGGGTGATAGTAAATACGATTAAATGTCAAGTTGAACGAATAGGACTTTTAAATACTGCATTCGATATTTCATATCATCAATACTAAAACTTAAAATGGCTCTACAAAGTCGAGGATATTCCAATAGAGCAATCAGAACTATGATAAGAAACTCTTGCATAAAAAGTCAGACTGTATTGGATAAATTCATGCATCAAAAGAAAACAGATTGAGCTTAAATAAAAGCTTATGATTTACTGTGTAGATTTGCACATAATTGAATCTAAACATTTTTCTGTTAATGACTGACTTTCTTTGTGTATTCTATTTGTATATGTAAATGATGTCGATGTTATTTGATGGTGTTTCTTTGTTTTTGTATTATCTAATTATGCATACTAACAATTTCTGCACTATCAAACTAACTCCTGCAACTTGGGCTTCGGCCCCCTTTGTAACTTGGGCTTAGGCCCCTTTGTAACTTGGGCTTTTGCCTCTTGTAACTTGGGCTTAGGCCCCCAATGGGCACTGTCGCCCGACATATTGTTATGTTCACTTTGTGGTCCTGTTAAACTATAAGCAGTCATCTACTGGCTGTGTACTACTCATGTTTCTGCTAATTCAGACACGCCAGATACTAATATTACTTCGGGTAGGATTTCGACCGTAATACTCAGGTTCCTCTGCGGAGGGGCTGGCCTAACCATACATACAAATTTATTTCTAAATGCATTTATAAAAATTCAATTTCTTAGTACTGATCTCTCTGATGATAGTATAGTGGTCCTAATCCCGCCCTGGCCTATAATAAGTATAGGCCTATTCCTCAATGTTATGCTATCATGATTGGTCAGGGCCTGAGGGATTAGGGCCGAAAGACTTTGACCAATTATGTAAGTTGTTCTTGATCACACAAAATCCCATTTTACCGATTTCTGATTATATAATAATGTCTATATATGTGGTTTTGCTATTTCTGTAGACTACATAATATGTATTGGTAAAAATAATGAATGTACGTAATGTTAGTTATTTTACATTTTTGATTGTGTTTAGTCGTGAAAAATGTAGAACTTGTACTGTACCTATAAGTTTGTTGATATGTACCGTTTAACTTTAGTGTGGTTGTATCTCTGGATCTTGTGTTTGTTAACATTCATACCTGGCTGTATTTTCAAAGTTTTTAAGTGTTGTACTTTATTTTGTAAATACCTAGGGTGTTGCATTATATGAATTACTTGCAGGATTAAACCGTCCCTTTCTTTTATGTTCTATAATCTGATCAAATTGTTTCTCAAAATGATAAAGTCTATTAAAAGTTACTAATTTAATAATAATTAAACTTGAACTTGCATTGTATGGACACGTCACTTTCCTTGTATGGACAGCAAAATTTATGTGCATTTTATATGACTTTAAAGCAGGATTTGTAATGTTAATAACTTTAACAGAAAGCCTCAGATTAATGTAAAATTTTCTAAACATGTTTTCGAAGGCATTTCCTACCATTTTGACTAAAAATTAGGCAATTTCAAAAATTTTAATTTTTTAATATTTTTGCTGCAATCGAAAGAGGATAGTCAAATAACTCTAAATCCGAAAAATCAAGCTTCCAGCTTCTATTTTATGCCCAAAAGAAGCATTATAAAATTTTATTACTCCTATGTTCTGCGTGTAAAATTCAGTGTCCATACAAGGCAAGTTGTGTCCATACAACGAAAAATATTGTCCGTTCATGGCAAGTGCTGATATATGCTGAAGATAGACCGATGTTTTATTGTCCATACAAAGCTAGTTTACCCTAAACACTTTCAAGGTGTTTTCGAAAACTATAACTGAAAAAGGATACTGTAAAGCAAAAGCTCATAATTACTTATCATTGGGACCATTGGTTCCGCTACTGCCGGGAATTTGAACAGGCATCGATTTAAGTCTGCGATGCAGGATGTGAAAGGCTTCAGTTTGTGGCAAGAGCATCAGCAAACCGTAAAGGCACGTTGAGAGATCTTTTTGAAGCGAAGCATCCAACAATTGTAAGCGCAGCTCTGTCAAAGATTAAACTGTATAAGGTAAAACAGAATTAGAATCTTCAAAAGTGAGGGGTGCCCCAGTGAGTGTCCCAGCCCTTTAAAGTCAAAGAAAAGCTCAAGTCAAAGAAAAGTCAAAGATCCTTCACTGACTTACAGTTTAATTCTGATAAAAATAAAATATCAACGATTTACTGAAACCAACATACATAAGCTGCTTACGAGTGAAAACGGGAGTTTCCAACAGCTGGACTAGTCGATCAACTTCCACCAGGAAATCAACCGTCACTTCAAGCTCTGAGCTAAAATAAGATGGCCCAAAGCACAATAAGGGAAATTTACAGACAGCTGCTGAAAATACTACTTATACTTGACTACAGGTGAGACTTTTCTTACTACAGGCATTTCTAATATCAGTTTAGGCGAATATGACAAGGATAGTAAACAGTTCAGCGGAACGTACAAACGATGAATTAGTTGAGCAGCATGGGAATAGTTTTGAGACAGCAAACATAAGGCTACAACAGCGACAGGATGATGACACCAACAACGATACAAATGCTGAAATAACTGGACTGATTCCTAAAACAGAAGCAAAGCACTGTCAGAACTCAGAACGTCCATTCAGAGGTGTGACAATGATGCCAGTTCAGTGCGTCTCTCAGGTAGAACACCAGAACATCGAAAAAGTAGTAAACAAAAACAAAACATAAAAAACTAAAACAAAAAACTAAAACATAAAAAACTGATACAAGAATCAACTGATTTTTGATAGCATTGCCGACTTTTTTTAGCAATGTACAACTGTTATCGGTTACAACAGCACAAGCATAGGCAAGGTTTTTTAGGCCATAGCTTAGGCCATGGCCTAAATTTATGAGTCGATGGCCTAAAAAATTTTGGCCGATGAGGCCATTTGGCCTAAATTTTTCGACGAAAATCCAGTTAAATTTTATTGATTTTTAAGTAAAAACAACAATTTTCTAAAAAATTTTTCATTATACATTTTCCTTGTATTTCTGGGCTGCGCCCGCCGCCAGCTAGTTACATTGTCTATTTGCACTTATAAATGCGCATTCAAGTTATAATTTCAATTACTGTTATAAAGATTTTATAGAAGAAATGCTATTTTTTAGTAGTTTAACTTTATTTCTATTCGCTTAATTTTTTCTTTCTTTGGTTCATACTCGTATGCTCCTATCTGTTTTAATTTTCAATAAAAATTCATTAATTCATTAAAACTGTCGTGCACTATTATTTCTATGCTAACAAGGTTCTATTTTGCAATTTTAAGGTTAAAACGTAGTTTTTCTAGTGTGTTAAACAGTGTTTTGTGTTACAGGCGTTTTGTTAAAGGCGATTTTGTTGTTACACAGCGATTTTTGAATATACAACGCGTGAATATATGATAAATTGTAATTTTAACAATGCGTACAATAACGCACAACCTAGAAATTAACAAAATTTGGATGGCCTAAATTTTTTGGCTGATGGCCTATTTGGCTGATGGCCTAAAAAATTTGAGTCGTTGAGGCCATTTGGCCTAAAGATCAGCGACCAAAAACCCTGAGCATAGGGTTAAGTCATAAACTTTAGTGGACATAGACAAATCACTGGCTGATCACTGGATTAGCCTTACTAGTGTTTACTAACATGATACCTAGTCCCTAGACGAGATAAATGTAAGAGGTAAGCTTAACCGCATTCAAATTTTAAATTAACACAAGTTTGCACAACAGCAGGAAAGGAATCACTTTCAAAGACTGTTGTCAGTTGCCATATGATGACACCACTGTAACTGTACAGCAAGCAAAATACAGAAACAGTTATCAACGACGTAGCTAGTTATGTCCAACCTTTGTTTTCAAGTCGCGCAGCTCATTTCTTAGGCTAAATAATTCAGTTGCTGTGAAAAGGATTAAATTTAAGGTTTGCACCATCAAGGCAACAAACTGCAGGTCCTGAATCTCATGAGATAACAACACAGACAAAGCGATAAATACTTCATCCGACTTCAGAAGTACACACATTTGTCTAAAACAGATAAAACACCACGCCCGCTATATATGTACGTATTCTAGGTTTTACTTTGAGGACTGAAAACAGCAGTTAAAATCGAGTACAAACACCTGACCAGAATGAAAGCATAAGGTGATGGTATATAGATTTGTGTAAATTAGCCCTAGAGGCTTCAACTCTTCATGAAGGTTGATGAAACTTTCCAAATGTGCTATTCTGGTGTTATTAAACAATCTGGGACCAGCCCAGCAATTTTAAGTGAAAAGATAAAGAAATCTTTGGTGTTTGCCATTATTTCTCAGTACGAAGTTGATACACGGGATTGGCTGTTATGGCTAGAAAGAGTGCAAGTTTTGCAAAATAAAAATTTTTGCTGTTACAAGCTTTGAGCTACATACCTATCTCTAGTGGTTAAGCTAGTATATATCAGCCAAAATCGATATATATTGGGGTTCAAAAATGGTTATTTTAGATGAAATCAGTTTTTCCAAATCACTGCCAAATGTTACATACAATTGAGATTTATTTTTATTCAATCAAAACATAGTATAATCACACATTTTATCGATGCCTATTAGCTGGAGTTCGTTGTTTTAAGCCAGAGGCTTGGCCGAAACACATTTTGGCAAAAAGCGATTATTTTGTTTTGAACCTCGATTTCTCAGAACGATTCTTAAAATGGATTCGCTTGATATTTGGCAGGATGAAAATTCGTACTATTGCGGAGGGACGTTTTTCTTGATTTTACTTAAAACGTCTTGATTTGAAAACTCCATATGAAGTTGGGAAATTTCATGTCAGCGCGCATTTCTGGAGCATTGAGACTTGTTAAGGCAAATCCAAAAATGTCCCTCGGCTCATGGCACAAAAATGTGGCCGATTCTAGTTTTGAGTTTTGAGTTTGAGTTGTGAGAAATCGATGTTCAACGAAATGGTCTATGTTCACCGGAATATATGTCAAAATGTTTTGTTTATTTCGCAAACTCATGTGAAAGTATTGATTATCAGCTTTAAAACGATGTATTTTTCCTAACTCAAAAATTGCGAAAGTTATAGCGTTCCAAAAATCACTACACAAAAGGATACCAGGAACTTAAAAAGGAGATCCAACAATACGAACAGTTAAAATTTACCGATAATTTCAGGTTCAGACACTTGTCAAATCTCAAGCTCAATATATACCTGAATCTAATTATCACAAGCACAATATCATCATCAGACTACTAATGCTGATACTGAGCTAATCGCGTGCACATCCGCAGCACATCAGGCAAAATATTTGACTTTTTGCTTTCCCAACCAATTTTCTCTGGTTAAAACAGGACAATTACAGTTGTTTAATCTCCCCACAATATTTAAGTCTTATCTGAATTACTGTCTATTTTTCATGTCAGCGGCGAAAAACACGCATGCACATTGCACAATACTAAAGGATTTCAACTAACTACCTAATAACAAAGTGCCCTCTGTCCTGCAGTAAGGCGTGATCCCTACGGAAGAGATCCAACAGACTGATCAGAAACTGGACAAAGTAGGGGGACTTGTGCTGAAGTGCCTGCAGAGACTGAGCCTGAAGCTGAAGACTAGACATGCTGAGACGAGATCCTTCCGGCCCTGAGCAGACATCGCTCAGTACCTCCAGAACAAGTAAGACAACCTAAATGCGAACAGACGAAATAGAAACTACCTAAAACAGAAATATGAAAACCCCAAAAGTTAACGGCCAGCTTCAACACAAGACACGGTTCAAGGAAACTCTGTTTTGCGTATCATTACTAAATACAAGTACAGACAGACTAACCTCATCCGAAGAATCAGACAATAGCTTAAGCAGTAAAGGGAATAACTCTTCCATGTGTGGAAACATCTAAAATAGTGTGTATAGGGGACATATTTTGGCAATAACACAGCAAAAAATTTGATAAGTTACCCCAAACACCTACAAATGAGCCCATGAAAGTCGGAATCATTAAAACTTCCACAGGTAGTTTTGGAAAATCCTATGAGTATTTACTGAATATTAATTTAGATATCTGACCGGGCGTCAGCGACACCACTACCAAAGACCGCAATCACAGATGTGTATTCAAGTAAGGACTTCTTTCTTACAGGTCCAACACTCCGAGTTGGTGGTTAACAATTTAAAAAGTCATTCAGTGTGTCTACGCTTTGTGGGGTACGGATAGTGCAGGAATAACTGAAAGTTATGTTTACAGGATTTGGAATATCTTGTGTTAGGCTAATCACAAAGTACATAGGAATCTGAAGGAAATGACGAACTATCTAATTATGGAAAAAGAGGAACTCTAAACATTTAAAAGGAAGTATTTTCACAGGAAGATAACCAAAACGAACAGATCGTTTCGGTCAACTACTCTACAAAACTGTTCACATAATATGTAACCTGTTTCGGAAGCCTTTTGTACAGACAATGAATCCATCGCAGGGAGGCGCTTCTTGTTTCAACAGCCTCATTCTCAATACAATCGCGTAGGACGTTGATCACTGATACAAGATCTAACTTTCTGTAGAAATAAAACAAGAAATATAAAGGAAGCAAGGTAATATATTAAGGACAATAAAAAAATCATAACGCCTTTATGGTTTAAATGGTTTGAACAAGAATATGTCATAGTGTTCAAACCAAAACACAAAACTGTATACTCAGACTAAAAATTCTTCAGAAATAACTAAATAATAAATAAATAAACAGACTCTTCAATATCCTGCGTCTTCTCAGTTACCAACGTCAACAAATTGGTATTCAGGACTCGTGCCACTCCACGGATGCCTAACAAACACAACATAATGAGAATGTCACAAATTTTTGTTTAAGTATATATACGGATTGCTGTTACATTTATTTGTTTTCAAGCACATGTTTATTAGGTACATATGTCTGGTGGCGGGTGGCGACTCCAGCTAATCAGACAAAGAAAACTAATTTTTGTACGGTGACGGCTCATTCTCCCCGCTAGAGTTGCTGGTCGACCGGTCTGCTGAAAAAGGACAAAAATGGCCGAGCCAAAAACCCACCCGGACTTACTCCCGGAAAGTGCACACTCCTAAATCAAATAAGCTCGCAGAAAAACAGCATTTCAGGGCAGCAGAGTGTTTGAATGTCTAAGCTTCCAGGCGAGAGTACGATTTGCCTGGATATAGTGCCGTCGTGACCTTAAAGCTGAGTATTATTTTGTTCGGGTTACAAAGAACATGCTGGCCTGGCATACTCTTCATCTATTATGCGTTACTCTAGCCTCAGCCATGACCCGCTTAAACATAACATTGATTCGCAGTTCCTGTAAGCACAGTACCCCGAAAGCCAAAATGAAACATAACTAGCGAAGCGCGAATGGGTTGCTGCTGCTTTTTCCGTTTATGTGATGTCTCCCAAAAGATATATTTAGATGATCCTACGTATTCGAATTCGTGTTCACCACATCGATGGCTTCCATTAGAGTGCCATATTGACCACATTTTAGAGAAGATTCGATTTTTGGTCATTTTGGCGGATTCTGACCATTTTTGACCAGTTTGAAGTTCTGTAACTCATTTTTCGTACATCTTGGAGGCTTGGCACTAATACAACTTATCTACTCAACGGCAGCTTTCGAAACCCATATGAACCCAATTGGACAACTTTCAATTTTGACCGTTTGCAAGATCACCGTATCGAGTAATTGCATACCGCATCGTGGTGAGCTCCCCAGCTGTTCGCGAGGACTTACCCCAACCCCTACCCACATGCAAAATTTTATCCAAATCGGTCCACCCAATCTCGAGATAGATGAGGGACAGGGGCTGGGGTGGTAACGAGGATGAATAAAAACGGACATACCAGAAAGGATTGTCTTTTTGTGAAAAAGCGGCAACCCAAAAAATAGCTGAAAAGCCGAAATTCGTTGGGATGATTTCATTCTCAACAAATTAGATGACAACAAACCAAAAATTACAATTAATCCTTAAACAATACATACAGCCTGCAAAATAGTTTTTATTCAATCTTCTCGTTTTGCAACAAAATCTTAACAGTACTTTTTCTGTGCTCTTCCATCACAGCTAAACATGGAAGTAGTGCCACTAAATAAGCGGAAGCAAATCTAAGCATCGAATCGCCGTCTATATCCAAAAATTCTTTCAACCAAACAAGTGCAATATATTGCAGCAAATCATCTGAAATCAACCTAGCAATCAGAGCATTACAGGATGCAATTTCTTTGTCAAAGGGTCAGGCTTTTAACACAAGTCCGAATCCAACGTGGCAAAGACAATTTAGTCACATAAAAATTACATGTTGCTTATCCCAAAAAGTCTATGTCGCGATGCTGTACAAGACACTACGCAATACACGCATTAGTGTTGCCAAGAGTACATAATAACTAGTTATTATGTACTCTTGCGTCGATCCAATGTTGCCAAATTTCTATATAACTATCAAACTGTGTGGAGTAAATGTCTCTTACCCTGAGACTGGGCGTGAACTATCAAAACATTAGCCATTGACGATAAATTGGCCTGATCCGGATTATTGATTATACTTCGAAGAAATTCTCCCATAACTGCTTCACACCTTAAATAAAATAAACAAAAATACTCGTGGACAGGAAACGTCTTGCAAGGTTAAATAGCAGTCGGAACAAAAATGGTATTTTCTGAAGACAAAAATAAAAGCGTATCATGAAAACTACAGTCGTTATTAGCATACATTTCTCTAATCTTTTGTGTATGGTCTGAAAGTATGATGAAAAATCCATCCAAAATCTCGGGCAAATACGGCAATAAATTGGATCCAGGCTTTGTGTGAAAAGCTTGCACCTAAAATTGACTACCATCTCGAGCATGCAAATGCAATTAATTTGATGACAGGAACAAAATTAAGAGTTTACTTATGAAAATCATCAGTTTAATATTGCTGTCGTAAGTACTACATTAGGAGCCTGAACTTATGTATATATGAAGGAAGACTATAACGTACGGAAGTGTGCAAACAAACTGGCAACTGTAACCTTCTAAGCAATAGAAACAAAACATACCCATGACACTAGAAAATGTCTTGCATTTGGAGATTTGGTATATATTCGTTCCTTGAGCAAAGCCATAAATTCTGACAGTTGAAAGGTTGGGCTGGACGTAATTATGTCCTAAACAAAAAATCTTAGATGGTCTCACAGATACACGTGGTTCTCACAGATGCTAAACTGGAGACACACAGATTTTGACCAATCTTTTGCCATAGCAATTTCAAGGATAACTGTTCAGATGTCTAATCCTGCAAGGAAAGAAGTATTCCGCTCGGTAAACTAATACAATTCAAAACATACTTATTTCATCGAAACATGAACGTTGCATTAGCAAAGAAGTTAACCTTAACAAGACGATCCAGTAGTTCAGACCCATTTCGGACATTTTGATCAGGATCCGCTGCAAGCTAGAACGAAACAGCACATTCTACAGGGAACAAACTTACATGGGGTACAGAAAACTTTACCTCAATGGATCTGTTGGATCTGTAAGGTATTGTATTGTATTGTATTTGCATGTAATTTCGAGCATTAAACTAAAACAGAATATTGAGACTTCAAAGCAAAAAATTAAAACGTGGTTTATTTTATAATTTTAATTCGGGCTTATCTCCTGTGTGTAAACCAGACCTCTGGAACACGAAATAAAATCTTGTTCACAATACAACACAAGCCCCCAAGTATGGAATTTGTGGTACAAGAATAACATAGGCAGCTTTATGAAGCACGTCGGTATGGAGCTGCTGGTTGTGTGGTAGATAAACTACTTCTTCGCCTGTATGTGTAGGGAGTCGTTTGGGTTTGATTTAAAAAAGATGAGGAGACCTTAAATTATTAAGGCAATTAAGAGTGAGACTACTTGGGTAAAAAATTTAACCCGCACACATTTCAATGAAATTAGAAAAAAGATGACACCTGTATAGAAGGTATTAGACTTACACAATCCATGAAATAACAGATCATTTCGGTAAAGTTGCATTAGGACGTCCGCGAACTTAGATAATTTTACAGTTTTGGTGCGTTAGAGCGTCGAGTAAGTGCGTTGGGGTGCCCAGTATGTGCGTTAGGGCGCCTGTTATGAATGTTTCACGATATGTTATTATGAATAAAGTGCTATTATGAAAGTGTTATTATAAAGGAATTATTATAAAATAATGTGTTTAAATGCTTTAAATGAATATTTTTACGGCAGTACGGACATGCACCCACCCACCCCGCCCGTACAAGGCAAAAGCCCTGCATCGATCTATTTTCAACGTCCGCAATTGATCTAAAACTTTAGAGATTTTAACATTTTAATTTAAATACAATTAAATTTTTAAAAAGCTGCAAAGGAGGACACGAACCCAGTTATTTACCGCATTTACGCATTCGTTTCACCTTTGAATTAGAAACGAAAACAATGTATTACGAAAGAAACAAATTCGGTTGCTTCCTACCGCATACGCTGGGCGCCTTAACACCCACATTAGGCGCCCTAATGCACACACTACGCGACCTAACGCACCATAGGGGCGCTCTAACGCAGCAGCCGCCCTACTACAATACAATCATCATTTCGTCGAAAACAAAAGTTTCAGGAATTCAAAGCATTCAATTCCTAATGAAAATGATTCTTCTAGCCCACAACTTGCGAAATCACAACCGTTTGAAACAAACTCGTTCTGTTACCCACGACAACGTCTGAAACTTGGGGAAGAGCTTTTTGAGAATTCCATTGATAACTCTTGAAAAAATTTTGTAACGCCTCATGGTGTGGTGACACGGTTAGGGGTAGTGCATTCTTTCCTTGAAAACATAGGTTAACACGGGGGGTATGGGGGAGGGTCCTAGCCCCCCCCCCAACCCGGACAAGGTACAAGCCCTATCGCCGCCAGGGGCAAGGGGTAAGAAAAAATTGGGCAAGGGGTAAGCAGAAATGGCCGGAAAAAGTAGGTATTCGCACCAAAATTCCAAAAAATTTCCGGCTTCGCCAGAATTTTTTACCAAAATTGCCTATTTTTTCCAAAAAAATCGATCAAAATTTTGAGATTTTTTCTAAAAATTGGCAATTTTCTTCAATTTCCTTAAAAAATTTTGTGTTTATATTACGATTAGCGTTAATTTATGCTTCTGGTACAAGCCCCCCTCGAAAATTTTGGTTCAAGATACAAGCGCCCTCAAACTTTTCTTGTGACAAGCCCCCCCCAGGATCCGACCCTATGTTAATGTATGCTTGAAAACAACATTTAACTTTGAGGAGACACTGATTAACAGCTTATGCAGTTTGCCCATGTGAAACTGTCAAGGCTTAGCATGAATTTAAATTACGCAAATGGGTTATCTCAGAAGCGGTGCTGACCTTAACTGGCAACTGGTGACAAGGTTATGACCACAAATCAGTATTTAAGAAATGGTATTTAACTTAGCAGACCCTAGGTCAAACCTTGCACAATGCATCGAAAAGTACAGGAAACTGTTCTAATACGGCATCTCTAGCAACTTTCACAATATTATACAGCGCTTCACAGGCATAATAGCGCACTCTGGAATCCGCATCGCTAAAGCAGTCAATGGAAGGAATTATCAATTCAGAGGCGTAACTGGATGCCAACTAAAACAATTCAACAACTTGAAAAGCAACACATACAACAGATTAGACTCTAATCATTTACTAATCACCATATTCTATTGAACAACAGGTTGCGTAAATCTCGACTCCACATTCATCTCCGCTATCCCTTAATTGTTTGGAACAACCGATGTGCGATTTTGAACCACCGAAATCAGCAAAATAAGTCAAAGCATCATAGCATAGCAAAGCAACGCCAACTTATTAATTTAGAGTACGATTCTTGCAAAACAGAAGAAAACTGATAAAAATTCAGGTTGCGCATACATATTAGCTAATTTCTCCACAACGAGGACCGATTTCATTATAACTAAAACAGGCCCCAGCTATTTTATAGACGTATCCAATGATATAACCGATGCCTCATGAAAAAATTTATTTTTACCTTCAAAAAATCTGGAAAATTATATTCCTTCGAAAATGCAGTAAATAAATCCCGAAAATTAAAGTTTATATCGATGTATTCACCAGAAAGACAAAATGTTAAGCTCCATTTTGATATAAAGGTAACTTATTAACTCGAAGTAATGAACGACTAAGCATGGTTCAAAGTTGATGTGTCCAAAATAAATCACCACCTTAAACACCCAATGAAGTCATACAAACAATAAGCGGTATGTTTAAAGTAGCTTCTTACAGGACCAAGAGCAATGGCCGTGGCAGCCAGACCGATAAGACCACCCTTTCTGTTGTGAGGATTGTTAGCTAGAGCCAGCTGATTCAACACCGATATCAGCTTACGAACTTCATCAAACTGTTTTTGTACCACTAAATCCTTTACTTGTCTAAAAATACAGCAAAAATACAGAAGTGGACCGGTCTTTGTAAAAATACTAAACTCAGCTCGGGTAACAAGAAAATTTACTTGAAATTACATATAGGAACCACATCAGTCAAACAAAACTTGAAACTGACTTACTTTTCAATTTCAAGAGCGGCTGCTTTTCGCTTTTCATATAGCTTATCAGTTAAGGTGCGTACACAGGACTGGGATAATGGGGCATATGGATTTTCGCCCATAATATATCAAGCGCTAAACAAATGGCTCTAACTTCGTTAAGAATAATTATCCTAATACAGAATAAATGCCCACTAGCAAACAGAATATGTAGTTTCACTTTATCAATCAGGTAACCCCCGTCCGAAATATAAGGCCGGAAATTGCCTACTTAAGGGGGGGGTCGCTTTTTTGGGCGATTTTTCGACCTTCTCCGATTTTGCTCATTTTTACATATTTTGTACTCCCAATGGGTCCGCGAAACAAGACAAGTGTGTTTTGCGCAATATTGCTTCTATCGTTCTGTAGAGTCCTTCAAAGGAGACTCCGACATGTGTTAAACATAGGAAAATGAAAAAGTTAAGGTAAAAAAGTTTGTGTCCAAAAATTTTTTCGCTGCGTAAGAGACTCAGCTCTGAAATTTTTTCACACTGGTTAAGGACATAATGTAGAGTGCAGCGAGTGACTTTGGTGCAATTCTGCTGAGAATTAAAATTTCGGCAAAGTTTTAAAGTAAGAATTTGTGAAAATTCCAAGTTTGGCTATTTGCCAAAATTCCAATTCTCAACAGAATTGCACCAAAGTCACTCGCTGCACTCTACAATATGTCCTTAACAAGTGTGAAAAAATTTCAGAGCTGAGTTTCTCACACAGCGAAAAATTTTTTGGACACAAACATTTTTACCTTAACTTTTTCATTTTCCTATGTTTAACACATGTCGGAGTCATCTTTGAAGGACTCTACAGAACGATAGAAGCAATCTTGCGCAAAACGCACTTGTCTTGTTTCGCGGACCCATTGGGAGTACAAAATATGTAAAAATGAGCAAAATCGGAGAAGGTCGAAAAATCGCCCAAAAAAAGCGACCCCCCCTCTTGCGACCCCCCCCCCCTTAAGGGGGGGGGGTCGCTTTGGGTCAAAATCGATAGACACGGATTTCGCTCATTTTCACACGCAGTATAGGTGCATGTTCTCAAAAACAAGACAAAACATTAGAGTTCGAAATCAAGCTGTGGCAGAGATATATATACAGCTATAAAGTTGGAAAACTTGAAAATTACTGTGATGTGCCCTCCAAGGTCATGTTGAGACAGAACGGCAGCGAAATTTGGGTCAACTAATATTGCAAATTAATTTTTTTAGGTTGGCTAATATTTTAATGCTAAAACAACTCCGGAATATGCATCCAGTCGTTCAGAGTACACTCTTCAATTGTGAACTGAGCCTTTTTCATCTAATTGTGCCCTGAAAGTTTAACTTACTTTCAGATACTACATTTCTGACACATAGTTCTATTAGAAAAGTTGTTCAGCTCGTCAGTAGCTATCGAATGATACTCAATTTGTCTATATTTTGGGAATTTCAAAATTTGATTTTTATGACCTATAAGAGATCAAAGCAGCCGACACGACAGAAAAGTTCTACCTCTTAAAGCATTTGTCTTTACCATAATGTCCGGCAGGCATTGAGTTTTATGTGTCCATTTTGGTGACTTTCGAGTGGGTAACGAGTGAGAAATTAGTAAAAGAACATGAAAACTGAGAAAAATGATGATTTTTGGCAAAATTAGCAGATCTTGTGGCAAGTTTTCTGAGAGCACTACAAACGGTAGAAATTTGCAACTACTGTCATAAGAATTCTGTGTATGCGTAGAGTGCAACTATCTATAAGCGATTTCTGTTGCTTTTCCCAATCGTGCAGGAGAGACGAAAATATTTTGCTGGTCCTGTTTTTCGTGGTACAAAAAGCACCATTTTTCCGAAATCTTGACTTTGAAAAATCGCCAAAAATCCGACCCTCAACAGAATTGTTCCACAAGGGTTATTTGCACTCTCTGGTATGTCCTTAACATGTATAACAAGGTTGCAGCGCTGTATCTTGCATACAGCGAAAAAATTTTCTGCCACAAACTTTTTAACCTAACTTTTTCATTTTCCTATGTTTAACACATGTCGAGGTCACCTTTGAAGGGCTCTACAGAACGATTGAAGCAATATTATGCAAAACGCACCTGTCTGTTTTGAGGACCCATTAGAACTACAAAATATGTGAAAATGAGCAAAATCGGAGATGGTCGAAAAATCGGCCAAAAAGCGACCCCCCTTAATCCTAAGACCCAAAGTAATCTTGCGGCTGCGCAGTGGCCAACATCGAAACGTTCTCCTACAAACACTCATCTGGGTGGGTGTCGGGTGATTCAGCACCATTGAAGCTAGAACCTCAGACAGCTATTGCTACTGCTAAATACGTTAAGAAAAATGGCTTTTATGTAGTGGTGTTTCAGGCACTGAAACTGAAACAAACTATTTTGGGAGGAGACCTGAAACTGAAATTATTTCAGACCGCCGACTGGAACTGAAACTAGTTTAGCAAGGACCTGAAACTGAAACCTGAAACCTCCGACTGAAATTAGTTTCAGTCTTTCCTCAAAAATGAATATTTGTGAAAGTAGAAGTGCGGCCGGTTCCACAAGGGTTGGAACCGGTAGGATTTGGGACAGGCCGGCATCACTAGAGATGAAACCGATTCACTATTAACTGACCCGACCGACCCCTAACCCGGTATTTCCGAAAATTCAGTTTTAAGCTTGGAAAAATAAAAAATACTTCTATCCAGGATAGGTGAGGCTTGTGGTTCAGTGTTTGAGGCCGGCCGGGGTTTCACCGGCCGGTGCCGGCCGGACGATCGCCGGCCGGCCCGGCCGAACCCATTGAGCAGTTTGCAGTGCATTTATTATAACTGCTAAGATATCTATTTTCGGATGTTATCTTAGAAAAATAGCACAGCATAGCATAAAAAATTAGGAAAACTAGATTTGGAGTCCATTTTAAGCTTAGTTGCTCTATTTTGTAAATTTCCTGATTGGTGATTTGTATCCCAACCGGGGGCCGGTCGGCCGGCCTCAAACACTAGGTGAGTGTTCGTTGAACGTTTTGGACATTTTTGACGTCTAAAATATGAAGTTGCGTAAACTTTTTGCTTTCCCTAAAGTAACTTTGGAAAGAAATATTGTAAGTCATTCCAAAAAATGTCCCTCGGCCCACATGTCCTTCATGTCAAGGCACAAGAAAAAATTTCGGCCGATTCTACAGTTTTGAGAAATCGATGTTCAAATGTTTTTGGTCTATATATATATTTTCAGTCTGTCAGAAGTCAGCATGTCGGAAATTTTTTGCTATTTTCTTGCCAATTTTGCTAGTTTCGTAAGCTGTTAATGTACAGATTATAAGCTTTAAAACTATGTATAAAGCTTTTTCCAACTACCAAAATTGCGAGTTATAGCGTTTCAAATAATAACCACAAAAGGATACCAGCACCTTAAGCCCAACGACTGAAACTTATTTTGGACAGCCGACTGAAACAACCCTATCTTCTAGAAACAGTTATGTTAACACTGCAAAGTAAGTTTAAATGGATTACTTCCAGCTTATATCAGTTTCATTGGCCTGGTATTACAATTTTCGCCTCAAACCATGGACGCACGCTGTTGTATGTACATTTACCCAATACTATCAGTACATCCAAACGCTTAGAAACACATTCCTTCAAGCTTGGTACCACGTAGACTCAGTATCTCACGTAGAGCAAAATCCAAGCCGGTTCGAATCGAATCCTACCAGAGGTCGTTATGTTTCAGGTCACGCTAGTAGCTGTGGTGGAAACTATAATTTTGTCATAGAATCGTACCTCCTATCCCTATGCTAGTCATGAAGTCATACTTCTCCGTCTACTATTTCATCAAAACGTAAACCACAAAACAAACTTCAAAATCAAGACATAACTAGTGTACCACTAACCAGTTCACTATAGTTCATTTATATACAAAACCAAAATGCACAGCACTTTATTGAGCACCAATAAAATTGCAAGCAAAACGAAGTTAACAGGGATTTAAGTTGCACTGAAAAACGACACAATTTTATCCGCGATGACAGTCAAATGTTTTGCTGTTTCACTGTCCTTATAGAGATCAAGAAAGTTCTGCCCAGTTTCCATAGCAGCAGTAAGCGAAGGTTCCAAAGGAACTGAACCTAAAACAAAAACATAGAAACAATGACGACAAAACATTTCTAATGTCTTCGTGCTTTAAGAGTAGCCAATTGTTCCGCGAATTATTCAACCGGGTTGAAGGAAAAGGCGGTGACAAACACAACTCCAGCTTCTTTGGTCGTATTGAGATTTATCAAAGACCAAAGAAAACCACAACGGCAATTCAAGCATACATACATGACAATTTTAAAACATTCCATTAACATTAACATTCCAACCACACAGCCACTCGTATTAGCAAATAGGAAATAGCGTTTAAATGCACGAAAACAGATAATGCATAACCAAAGCTTAAAACCAACCTAAGAAAGGTACGTTTGCGTAATTAGCTAAAGCTTCGCCGCCACCTTTTGAAAATACAAAGGAGCATTCCTGCAACATGCAAAACACCACAGTACTACCAAAAAAAGCTAAATTAATTCAAACAAATGTTCGAATACCGGTCTGAATCGGTAATCTTTGATTCAGCACGACCAAAATGGGATCAAGAAGAGCCTGCAAGTCCTCCAGACGACTTGGCTTAATCTCAGGACACTGGGATGATTTGGGGGGGAGGGTTCCCATGTCTTGGGGCACTCCCCCACTCGTCCCCCGCCTTCACTTTTTTGGGCTTCACCCACTCAGTAGAGGTGCCCAAACAATAACGAACAGTAAGGATTTTTGGTCAAAATTTCTAAATATTTGCAGAAATTTACTGATCTAACATCGTCTGTTTTTGTACTAACTCTCCTTTTGAGCACTTTTTAGCTTTAGTTTAGCAGGATACATAGAAAACAGGATATTTTTACGGGATCTTTTGCATTTTTTGACCATTATATCCCCCTCATACTACGCCCTATGTTTTTGGCCTAAACAAGCCCCAGGGACATCCACTTAGTGAAAAGGAGGGTTGAACATATGTAATCCGCACTTCACGGGCTTTACGAAAACAATACAAAGACAAAAACAAAGACCACAAAAACACATAATGATCAAACTGTTTAGCTGCAAGACCTGGCAATGCGGACACGTATAACCGCTCATGTTTTCAATAATCCCGATTATTGGAATATTCGCCTTACGGCAAAATGAAATCTCTCGACGAACATCTCCAACTGCAACAGCCTAAAAAGGAAACATAGCATATAGAATCAAATTAACTTTTTATTGAATGAATACTAAAAAACTGACATTTGCAAAGCACTCTTAGATGAGTGGGTTCAAGCCAACAATTAGGAGTGAGCTTACTTTAGTGGGGGGGGGGGTGGGGGGGCTCCCCCGCACATTTCGGGTAGGGTTCCCCCCCACTCGGCCCCACCCCCACTTTTTGGGCTTCCCCCCCACTCACCCCAAAGTGCCTAGAAATTGCCAAATTTTTAGGATTTTTGGTCAAAATTTTCAAAAAATGTTATGGCTTCGCCGGAATTTTTTGGTCAAAAATCGTCTATTTTGGTGCTCAAACTTAATTTTTTAGCACTTTTTAGCTTAGTTATAGCAGTAAATATGTGGAAAACACAAGCCATATACGGCATTTTTAGCATTTCTGGCTCATTTTATCCCCCACTAGTGGGGGAGTGGGGGGGCGTCATCCCCACTCTACCCCCCCCACTAATTTTTGAATAAAATAAACCCAGGTACCCACCTCCACTTCCCGGGAGAAATCCCAGCATTAAAATATCAGCTTTTAGCTGTATCGAACTAAAAGTCAATCGTTAAGTCTATACAGAATAACACCCGGTATTATCGAAGAATCGTCGTTTAATAGAATTGCTACTATCACCAGAGTATTCTTTACGGAGGGGGGCGGTGGATGGCCCTCAAACACACTCTACTTTAAGATACTTTAAGATGAAGACAACCATGGCTGATCAGTTGTTGTTGAGTAGGTGGCGGTGAATTCTGCGTCGGAAGGTGGTGGGATCCATGTCCACGGCAATGTCCCCTGGCAGACTGTTCCAAAGGCGGGTAGCGAATGGGATGAAGCTATTGAGATGGTGGTTTGTATTGGACTTGGGTACCACTCTGGCCTGCTCGTGACCAGTTCTGAGGTGCCGTCCGCGGTGGGGCAGCGGTGGCAGTAGAGCCGCGCATCTGGCAGGAGCAGTACCGGTAACGAGCTGATGATATGCTCGTGCTCCTGCTCAGAACTACAAATACATTCCTGTGATGCCTTTAATGCTTTAAAATGTTCTAGATTTTAGCTGGTGGCCGCCAGCTGCTAAACGCAGCCCTGCGAAGAACCGCAGAACTGCGTTGCACAATGATTACATTGTACTACCCTAGCCTGTTACCGATAACACCGATAACAGGGAAATCAGCTGTTTGCATCTTGTTAACTCACACCTTGTGACCAATGTTCGATAACGAGAACCAGAACTAAATCAAAATGTGATACAAACAGTTTAGCTTTTCTAACTTATACTTGAGGAGTTGTGACGAGAACAGCTCCATTAAGCTGTCCACCTTCTCTTAAACATTCCACAACTGAAATGTGTTCATCACTGGTGCCAGGAGGAGTGTCAATAATCAAATAGTCCAGACTGCCCCAGTTCACATCGTTCACAAACTGTTTAATCATAGCTAAACAAAAATAAACCAAGTAAGTATATATACACGATTGAAATAAGATTTTTGTGTTCTTACTGTGTTTTCGCACACTTTTTCTTGGGACAACAATTAAAACACAAACATTTTGTGTTTCAGAAGCAATCTTGAAATGTTTTGAACTACACAACTTCCATTCAAAGAGAGATATCCTGCCCCTTTTATTACGTTCTTTAGAGCTTTTTGCTCAAAAAAGTGCTCAATGACACTGAGCAAGAAATTTTGGGCTTGTGCTCACGCGTTCGCACGTTTTCAAGCGACACAGAAAAAATAGTGAAAACCCAAAATGCATATAAAAATTGCTCCCGGCTCTCAATTTCACAAAAATCTCCAGGTTTTTTCCTGTGGGCTCCGCCCCCAGACCCCGCAATTACGTGTATATATGACTGGTTTATTGCTCAGTTGTGATGTGACCTAACATGTACGAACCATGCTAGCATTAGTATAATATAAAAACACACACGGCCTAATGTATGAGTTTAATTTTGCTTGTATATGGAACTAACATTACTTATTCAAGTTATGAAATATACGTAACTGTGGTTGTCAAATTTAAAACTTCGTACGTTTGGCGATTTTTGGAGAAGTACACAAGAGGTTTCGTGACAGCTAGACTTATTTGTTTTATCCGTGATTACTCTAGCTGCCGAGATAGAGATGCTCTGGGGTGAGCCTTGAAAATTACTAAGTCTTTGCAAATTTGCAAATCCATTCAGCTGTTAAGGTCTGGGATCTTATTATATGATCTGTAGCTCTGAACGTTGTAGAAAGGTCATGAACAAATACAAGAGTAATCTTATGCTAAATTAGCATATTTTCTGCTATGCGCTCTTTTTGGCAATTTGGGCAAAAAATTTTTGGTTAGTGCGCAGAAGAGCGCAAAAGTGTCCGAGCAAAAACACACATGTTCTTAACTGCCCATTCTATCGTATATAACACCAAATAGCTTACCGCATTATGTGGCTTGTACTGTAAATTCTCATGAACATTGCGCTA
>JASAND010008944.1:0-30167 GCA_030248195.1 Trissonchulus latispiculum | reverse complement strand
TTGGTGCATCTCATTGCGTGTAAATTTGGCACGTGGATTTTGAGTAGAAGTTATTTTAAATAAAATCTTTTGTTACCAGTGGGTACTGTTTTGTTGCTCAGATTCGAACAAGAAGTATGTGGAACGACGTCGTGTCTATGAAGCAAAGTTCTGACGTGGTTCGCATTGTTCGCCAAGCCAATGGAAACTGTAAGTTGGTACTTGGCCGTTGACTGGCAGAACAATGCTAAGTAAGCCTCATTTACATGACAGGTCAGTTTCTAATTGAAATCGCAGATAAATGTTGACCAGAAGGACAAATTAACTACGAACGATCTCTACAGTGGTTATTGGAATTGGAAAGCGTAACTAATGCTTTAGTACACGGCTTTCGTACACGTTCCCCGCCACCATTGATGTGTTCTTAGTTTTATCCCCCGGCCACCACCTAAACGCTGCCGGCCATGTCACTCATATTGAGTGCCATACTTGCCAACCATATTACCAAAAAATCGCGAGCTTAAGATATGTGCCAACACGTAGTAATTTGTGTAACGTCCCGGCCAATGTCGAGAAACTGCTTTATTTAACAACTGAGTGTCACTCAATATGAGTGCCATGGCCCGTAACGAATATGAAACTGTCACTCCATATGAGTGACATGGCGGGGAACGTTTTGAAAAAGTTTTGGTAATTTAACTGCGTGAAAAACCTGGACCGCTACCAAATAAGTTTAAGAATAGTCGTGGACTACTCGAAGAAGTCCGACTTTTAAACTAAAAAAACAAGTAGTTCATCGTGCTATTCCGCAGGTATTCTTATATTTGTTCGGTGCGGTCAACAGCTAACGGTAAGGTCAAAAATAATTACTGAATATTGATTTTAGGCGCCATGGGACCACCAGGCCCAGCTGGACCAAGTGGCCCACCAGGAAGTCGAGGATCCGACGGTAATCCCGGAAGCGACGGGAGTGACGGACAACCAGGGCAGCCGGCTGGGCCTGGAGGCGGCGACAGCTGCGTGACGTGTCCAGCTGGCCCAATAGGAGCATCTGGACCCCCTGGAGGTAAAGGGGAACGAGGTGAGGCAGGTGATCCGGGCGAAAGGGGTGATCCCGGAGCTGACGGACAACCAGGAATCCCAGGTCACAAAGGACCGCCAGGGCCACCGGGAGGACGTGGACCTGCGGGACAGCCAGGGGCCGAAGGCAGTGTTCTCAACGGTGCTACGCCCGGACCGAGAGGACCTCCAGGTGAGCCTGGTGGACCAGGAATTGTCGGTGCTCCAGGCGAACCGGGAGGTCCTGGAGCCCCAGGTGGTCCAGGAAACAGAGGGGATCCCGGACAAACTGGAAGGGATGGAGTACCAGGCAACCCCGGTCCACGAGGCCCTCCGGGGGCACCCGGTGGAGATGGAGGTTGTGATCAGTGTCCCCCTCCCAGAACCCCGCCGGGATTTGAACTCGGCGGAAATGGGGGCGGTGGTTATGGTTCCCCTCCTACAGGATACCCTGCGGCGGGAGGTGGAGGAGGCGGTGGTTAAAGTGCAAATGGAGGAAACGTACAATGAACATGACAACCTAGAATTTAAATTTAGTTTAACATTTTCAATTTATTCAATATTTATGATATGGCTAAGGCTAATTTCAGACAAGCATACTAGCTTATATGCCTCACACAAGAGTTTTGGTAAAATTCATTTTTATTGTACAATAAACACGACATTACAAGAATGTTTATGGAATCATTAATTTAACAGCTTCATTCCTCAAAACGTTAATCAAATCCTGATTAATTAGAAACACGAATCTTAAACAGGACATCTGAAACAAAAATTACATTTTAAACAGTTTATAGCCAATGAAATACCATGTCAATTAAAACTAAAACAAGGGGAAAGGGTACACCGCAGTGACAAGTTGAACAACATAATAATTTTAAGCAGAAACCCTACTTCAGCCTCTTGTAGGAAAGTACAAAACAATGTTTACTAAGAGATTTCATACCTCAATAACTGAGTTGTGCAACAATTTAGCCCTGCATCCAGTTATGATTGGCTTTCCGTCGACGTAAATTGGCCTGCGGCCGTCATTTCCCAAAAAGAAATTCTCCGTTAGGCAAAAGCTTAATAGTAGCCTGGCGCCGTGAGACTTTCCATGCCGGACCTGCAAAAATAACGAATAACTCGCCATTCACCACTAGTCACAATCTCAATTGGTACAATTTATCTATCGCTTAATCCAATATTAATACGCACGTAATCCTAGTAATGCAGGCTATTTTTTGCAGGGCGGTCCCCACGAAATCGCCCCCTCCTGGTCCAGGGAATGTTTGGGCGTTGAAAGTTTTACCAAAATTAGGAAAATTTTCAAAATGTTCCTGCTTGGCCTGAGAGTCTTGTCTAAAAATGTCCATTTTTAGCCTAAATCACGGATATTTTTAAGAAGCTTAGCTTTTCTGCATGCAAAACACGCCAAAATAACAATCTTGTTAACAAAAACCCCCCAACCGTCGGATTCAAAAATACAATGGTAATGTCTCCGTCGTCACCTTCTGTTGTCTGGCAGACCAATATGACAATTCTGAAAATACAAGTACCTTCAAGGGAAACGTCAATGTCAACATTGTGTGGATTCTCTTTAGGTACTACGTCCAACAGTGATTTCTCTGGATCGCATAAGATAGCGAACAATTCTTCCTTTCAGAACTGCCAGTGTCAGTGAATCGAAGTCTGGGGGGCTAATCCCTAAAAAGGCAATATTAATATTATTTTGAAAGTACGACGTCAATTTCCCTTTATCTGGATTAAAGGATGTTAAAAACCCATTGTATCGATTCCATTATTCAATGCAAGATACAAACGATTAAACGAGCTATATATAAGTAAGACCTTGGTAAGATGTATTCTAAAATAAGCTTTCAATCACAATGGAAACCAACGTGTATGAAATGTTAGATACTGTTAACTGTTGTTATTAAAATCTTTTAAAATCTGACGCTGACCGGTGAAAGCCGAATTAACGCAAAATAAACAAGCAAACGAGCAATTTCAAGGCTATGCTCATGACAGGGTAAAATTATGGTTTGTCTATGTAATGCTAAATAAACGAGCGTTGACTAGGTATATTCTTGCAGTTTCAGGTAATACAATTCGGTAGTGTATGCCTACCTTCAAATTTACATAAAACAACACTGTTCATCACCTGTAACACTTTCTACCAAAGTTTGCCACTTGGTAAATTCATTTTCCAGTAATCGAATTTTTTGACGCGACTGACGACTGGGCAACGTTACATCCTTAGAACTGGTTGAGGCTTCAGTGGACACAGAGGCCTGCTCAGTCAGCTCTTCTTCTGCATCTAAAAGCCATAATAATTGTACTAATAATTAAGATCTAACAATGTCATTTTAGAAGCTTACATTAAAGTGTACAATATTACTCAGAAAAAACAGAGCATCATTTTAGAAAAATAGAATATTTAGTTAAAATCATTATTCAGAAAGCAACGATTAAAGAAGAAAGGTAACCTGAATTTAAATTGGTATATACTCGATGTGGAATACAAAATATTTTCTGTATGTGCAGACATACCGCTACTAGACATGTGGGAGTAACACCAACTATCAATATATCGCAAATAAACGGATGCACGATTTCGAAGCAGAGCTAACGATGCACGATCCATACCGCTCATTTCATATTGCAAAGGCTGACACCATTGAAATCTGCACATTGGCGAATAGGATCAAATATCGCTAGCTAAGTGCTATTATAGCAGAATTCGCGAATGCCTAGTTGTCGATTTGCGACCACATTACTATTATTTCGCCAAACCTCAACCCACGCGTAATGGAATTAATAACTGCAGAGACCATAATAATGCGAATCGTAAAGATTTATTCCAAAAAACTAATTTGAAAAAGTCTAGCAATATTTTGCGAAGCTTTAAAATGTTTAAAAATTTTAAAATATGCTCCATTAGCCAAACAGCCAAAGATATGTACATACCACTGAAATTTAATTTATATTCCTCCGAGGCCACTCGTTTTAGCGGTTTCTGATCAGTCAGCAGTTTATAATGCTTCATTAGTTGCCAGTGCTGCTGAAGAGAAATAGGAGTTCTTGCCGGATGAAAATCATCAGGATGGGCATGCAATAGTTCTTCAAAGGTACTGATTGTAGGAGCGGGCTGAGTGGACTAAAGTCGTACAAAATAATGAAAACAGTAACAGTTAAACAACAATTCTGAAAAAGAATACAGTACTGCAGCACTACTACTACCGACTGGCTATTTCCTAGACAAACATATCAGGAGGGGGGGGAGCGAAATGCTTCTCAAAAATGGTTAAAAACGGCTTTTTTGCTGATGAGCTAAAAATTATTTTAACCTTTAACCTCTTGCGGGTTCTGGAGGATGAGGCTGCCATGCTGATTCTAAGGAAGGACCGGGAGGACAGTGCGAACTCAGTCGCTGTGCTTCCACCCGTATTAGGCTATATCATTGAACAGCACACTTAGAGTTCTTTTCACTTTGGTGGAAAGGCTATTACTGCCGTTATCTTTCCATTGAAGGCTTGTGCTGTGTGCTGCTCCTCGGGCTAGCCACCAGATATGGCAACGCCGAGGCCGACGGAGCATGTTTCTTAAAAAGGGGGAGATATCATCCGTCGTGATGTCAACCAGGCTTTGAGACTCCTTCTGGCAACTTGGTTGAGCTGTTTTTGACCAACCTTACTGGGCCTTTTTTACTGGCGGAGGGTGGGGGGGTGCCCCCCCACTCGGCCCCACCCCCACTTTTTTGGGCTTCCCCCCACTCACTATAAGGTGCCCAGAAAATGCCAAATTTTAAGGATTTTTGGTCAAAATTTTTAAAAATTTTCCGGCTTCGTCGGAATTTTTTGGTCAAAAATCGATTTTTTGGTCAAAAATCTTGGTACTCAAACTCAATTTTTGAGCACTTTTAAGCATAGTTATAGCAGTATATGTAGAACACGGGCTAGTTTTACTGCATTTTTAGCGATTTTAGACCACTTTAGATTCCCCCCACTAGTGGGGGGGGGCTCCCCCCCCCCACTTTTTTCGCCTAGAAAAAGCCCAGCTTACGGGGCCAGTTTCCTGGCTAAACATTTTGCACCTTGATCATCACATTGTGATGTCTAATGCAGCAAACAACAACAACAACAACCTAAATTTAAATTAAAAATAGCTAAAAAAGTCCAAAAATTCGGCGAATTTTGCGATAAAAATTAACTTTTACAGGGTATGCCAGCAAAATAAAGCTTTTAGAAAAATTTTCGCCCACCCCAAATTCTTTGCGCTTCGGATTTTGAGGCCCTCAAGAAGGCCCCTCCCCAAGAAGAAATCCCCTAGAATGGCCCAGGACGCTATAAGCACGCACAAAGAGATCCTGCGACTGTTAGGGTGCATTCATAGTTCCAGACGCAGGCAGACGCGCGTCTCTCTGCGTTCGCGACTATGAATGCACCTTTACCAGTAAGCTGGCGCAATCTCAAAAAATTGAAAAATTCTAAGTTTTTGTATGTCAACTTCGAAGAGGGGCGCACTTAATGGCGTGCGGCCACCGCCGAAACCATATGTCGTATGGGCGTTGCCCCCAGACCCCCAACTATTTCTCAGGTCCGTCCCCCGCAAATAAATATCCTAATCCTATGTACGCCACTTACTTCGAACCCATACCACACGAACACTCAGTCAACAGGTACGATTATTTCAACTCGAACTTCCATTTGTACTAGGTTCGTATCTCTATCATGTGACAATCGACCACGACGAGCACCCCCTCCCCTACTATAAATATGATTTCCGTTAAGTTCCGTGAGATTGGTCTGCTCTGGTCCGCAACTTTGCCAGGAAAAGTAGTGATGGCCGGCTTGTTACAAAACGTTTGACATTTATATTGCACCCGAAAAAGGGCAACGTACAGCCAAAATGCGAGATAATAGTTCCTCCTCCCGTTTGCTGAATAAGGTTTTAGACTGAATCGTAAGAATTGTCTCCGGTGACAGTTTTCGGATCGCTTCCACAGCATTTCTGCAACAGGTCAATCAAATTAAAAAAAAATGAATAAACAAACATTAACACGCCTTAAGGCTTCATACCTAGATCCTGCTACAACAACACTTTTTGAGAATGACACACCAGGCCTCAGAAAACATGTCAGAAACCATCAAAAAACTTACGAGCCTACTAAAAAGCTGATAAATACACTCCGACAGTACGTAATGGTTACTTTGTAAACTTTCAAACTTCTAACAAGACCAAACCAATCAATGAAACAACGATAATATAATTTATTTAAAACTAGAACGTACTTAGAAATTGCCTTGTCATAAAGCAGAGAATACCATCGCTGATGTAGCTCTGCACGAGAAAATGAACATGAAAATTTAATTCCAGTGTAGACGCTTTCGATATCACTTGTCTAAAAGGGTATACAAACACATATATAAACGTATCATGCTCAACGAAACCAGTATATGCAAACATACGTAATAATTTACGTTAAACAGCAGCAACGTTCTGCTTAATTCAATTTGTCTAAGCAGAGATCCAAACAGCAAACGTATGTATATACGTACTTGCAAAACAGCTGTTATCAAAGCCAGATCATCTGTGGGCTGCCAACGACCAACATCCTTGGCAGCATTTTCGATAACAACGTCATCCTGTTTCTTTTTCTTCACCGACTTCTGGCGAGCCTTAAATGTTCATAAACATAAACAAAAAGTCAATGCACGCCTCTGGAGAGCCTTAAATGTTCATAAACATAAACAAAAAGCCAATGAAACCCTGGCTTATTGTGGCAGTGATTCTCCTAAAAGACCCCCACATTCGCTCCCCCTAAACTTTTCTTAAATTTAAATTTAAAAAATTAATTTAAGGTGGTGATTCCTTCTGGAGATATACGTAAACTTTGAACAATTACAACTCATTCATTGCTTGGCGTTAAAAAGCGATTTCTATAAAAAATGGAGCTTAGCACTTTCTCTCTCTAATAAATACAGTGAACCTAACTTTAGTTCTCGGAAATTATCTTACCGCACTTTCGAAGTAATTTAATTTTCCAGATATTTTGCAGACTAAAGTAAATTTTTTCGTGAGGCATCGGCCACATGCATCACTCGATTCCACTATCAAATAGCTGGGGACCCTTTTTTAATTATTACGAAACCACTCTTCCTCTTCGCTACAAAGAAATTAACTAAAATATACTCAGAACCGGGTTTTTTGATTTTACTAGCTAAAAAAGAGTTGAATGTTACACCGGAAGTGTCAGAATAGCGCTACGACAATTTTTCAGACCTGCGAGGGGGTGGTTTTCCCTCGCTACCTTTGCATTATACCGGCCTAGCGCTACAACCCATAGAGAAGTGCAAATGGGCTTAAAAGAAAGATCTAAGTATATATATACGCCAAATATGATGAAAGTTCTCATCTAGCCCTTATAATAGAAAAGTTCCAGCCACAATCCGAAAATGTGGGTTATCCCTTCCATGGCTATATATATATATATATATATATATATATATATACGTATATCAGGGTTTTTTTGTGTAAAATACTGTGTATTTACACAAAAAAATTAATTTACACAGTGAAAAACTAATTTACACAACAAAATACACAGCCAAATTTTCGAAAATGTTTACAAAAAGTGCTCTGAAAAAATAGTTTTCAAGTCTTTAAGTTCTAAAAAAGCTCTAGCTTTTAACTGGGGGCTGCCGCCCTCAGACCCCCGCCTGTTTCCAATGGTTTAGAACGGTTTTCTGCATCAACATGGTTATGGTTGTTTTATTCTCCTAAGTCTTAATGCTTCTACTTATACAGTTGCGTATAATTTATTTTCGTACTGCGTAAATAGCTAGTATTTATTCGTATTTAACTATACATATGTTTTTTGAAGCTAGTATTATTCAATATGATTTCTTGTTTATCTCTTGTATATACAATAATAAAAGCAGTCAGAGCCTAAAAATAGTTGCCATACAACCCAAGAAATATTCAATACGAAAGCTAAAGGAATACAACTTTTCAATGCCGTTTCTGGCGTTAATTTAAAAAATTTCTCAATTTCTGGGGGGCTCCGCCCCTCAGACCCCCCTCCGTTGTGTAATTGTTTTCTGCATTGCGACATGATTATAGGTGTTCCATTGTTTCTGCAAGTATATATACTTCTGCTTATCCAGTTGCGTATAATTTATTTACGTACAGCGTGCAAATATTAGTAAGACAGTATAGTATAGCTAGTACATATGTACGGTTCAATATCGTTTCTTGTACATATCATGTATTATAAAAAGCAGTGTGAGCCACAAAAAATTGTTGCTGTCTAGCACAATAAATATTCAAAACGAAAGCTAAAGGAATACAACTTTTCAATGCCGTTTCTGCCGTTAATTTAAAAAATTTCTCAACTTCTGGGGGGCTCCGCCCCGGAGCCCCCTCCGTTGTATAATTGGTGTGTCTGTACTATATGGAGCCGTCCCCAGTAGCAGTTAAAGCATCGAACCTTAGTACGTGACCAGCAAGTTTGTGAAAAAATTATTCCAAAAAGTTGGAAAAATAAAGAAATCGTCCAATCCAAAATTTGTCCAATCTTATTTTTGACATTTAATGAATTAATCTATTTAAACATTCCCATTATGAATTCTATTGCAAATTACAAAATTTTCTCAACTTCTGGGGGGCTCCGCCCCCCAGACCCCCGCGTGGCTTCTTTCGACATGTTATACAAGTGCAGTTGGCATAACTTTGGCTTGAATGATCCGAAAATAACATTGTAGCAAGAAAATAACGTTTAAATGTATTTTATTTTATATTACAGTTGAAAAACGACACTTTTAAATTTTACACAGCTTCAAACAAAAATACACAGTGAAATTTAAATTTACACAAGATTTACACAGGTCCGATTTTGAAAAAAAACCCTGACGTATATATATATATATATATATATACAAGAATAAAAATGCTCCGGTGGAGCATGAAAAATGCAATATGGGTGACATTCGGTTGTAAATGGTCAGAGGACTAGGTTTTAAAACGTTAATATGGGAGGGGCAGGTTGTAAATGCCAGGAGGACTAGGTTAAAAGCGCACTAATATGGACCAGCTTCGCTGAACAACCCATATTCGCGAAAACTGTCCAGAGTTTCTATCGGCTTCTGCTTGCTATATATTGCTATTGGCAGTTCTTCGGAAAAGTGTACGATTTGTCAGAATGGACTGCAAGTATATGTGGTTGTGCTCCTTATTATACAACTTAATAATACACGTACATAATGTCAACTGCTTTTAGCATCAACTTAATACAAGATTCTGCGCTGACAGTGCAGAAAAAACACCTTGAACACCTTTCTATCAGAACTGCATTGTTTATTTGGAATAAGCTTTAATATTTCAAAATCGTTCCGCTTGCTTTGAAAGCTGAAGAATGTAGATATTACTCGTATGTCATGTGGAGTGGAGCATGAGTGACCGCGAATATGGGTTGTTCAGCGAAGCTGGTCCATATTAGTGCGCTTTTAACCTAGTCCTCCTGGCATTTACAACCTGCCCCTCCCATATTAACGTTTTAAAACCTAGTCCTCTGACCATTTACAACCGAATGTCACCCATATTGCATTTTTCATGCTCCACCGGAGCATTTTTATTCTTGTCCTATTTCATTTTTAAGGTTCTCATTAAAAAGCAAAAACGTTAAAGCTGTGTGAAAGAAACTTTAAAAATTCCGCCAATCATTATGATCATCAGTGACGAATGAATAACTTGTTATCGACGGTGCTGTGTTTGTGGCAGCACATACAGCACGGTGGAAGCTAGAGAGTGCACCAACTAACATAGCTACAGTTCCCCCTACTACAGACATGATTTTCGCCAAGTTTCATATGTTCAGCCGTTTACAGTAAGTCTACAGACAGCGTGCTATGGTTGTTGTATAGCAGTACAGCACGATAGCAGCATCGCACAGCGCTGCGACTATGCTCATCGTGTTCAGCGACCCCGATAACCCTTATATGCGTCCCACTATATGGCCCAAAACAGCATATTTAGGCCTATTTTTGACTATTTCCTGTAGAGTTGGGACTTAGAAATTTTCCGAAAATGGCTATTTGGCCGGACCAACTTTGGGCCGGCCGCCAGAACGATCCTGGCCAGATATCAAAAATCGCCCTCGTTAGGACATATAAACCCTTCCGTAGATCCTTATGCAACAAACCACGTCTCTCTAGCGTCTTCCCTGAGTCCTGTAGCTTTGACAAAAATTGGCCATTTTTGGCCATTTTAGCGCCAAGTCCACTTTTGGAAGGCCGTACAGGTGGCCGGCCGGGCCGGGCAGCGAAAAAATATCAAAAAGGTTCACTTTCGGGATATATACGTTCAGAAAACCAAACTTCACCTGCTGAAAATGCCCAGATCGTTCTAACACTGCGACAGAAAATTGCATTTTTCCAAGCGTGACTTACACGGAAAAAACAAACGGACCTAACTTGCCCGGAAGCGAAAATTTTCAAAGTTGGAAATTTTGACCAAAACTTTTTTGTGACTTGTAGTACTCGTCGTGTAGATTCCAACGATACCAAAATTGTCCAGTTTCGTTGAGTATTTAGCTGGCACGGAGCTCGAACGGGTCTCCAAGGGCCGCACTGAGCCTTTTACACCCATATTATAGGGGAGCGCTCTCGCGCTCCCCTATAATATATAGTATATATACGTACAAGTAACAGAAATGCTCCGCACAAATGGGGATAATATGTGTGTTGGGCCTATGTCTATCCTTTAAGTTCCGGTTGAGAAAGTAAAGGCATGTATAAATCCGACACCGTAACTCTTGGTGGATGGTTCCATGGCGAAAGTTGTTCTGTTCGCTTCGGGCTGCGATTTGACACCAAATTTGACCACTTTTGAAAAATTTGACTTTTGAATCAAAGTCCCCACCCCACCCAGCCACAGCACTCTACAGCCACTTTGGATACGCAGTTCTCTGGGTTTACTTTAGGCAAAAATAAGTGGGGGGGGACGCCCCCCACCACTAGTGGGGGGGAGGTCGAAAAGGTGGGGGGGGGAATAAAATGGGCCAAAAATGCTAAAAATGCTGTATAAATAGCCTGTTTTGCACATACGCTGCTATAACTATGCTTAAAAGTGCTCAAAAATCAAGTTTTACCACCAAAAAAGGCGATTTTTAATCAAAAATTTCCGGCGGAGCCGGAAAAATTTTGGAAATTTTGACCAAAAAACCTAAAAATTTGGCAATTTTTGGGCCCCTTAGGGTGAGTGGGGGGGAAGCCCAAAAAAGTGGGGGTGGGGCCGAATGGGGGGGGGTGCTCGAGTGGGGGGGGGCGCCCCCCGACCCCAGTAAAATAAACCCAGGTTCTATGACAAAAGTTTCTCAGCTCACTTAGAGCTCTCATTTGATACCAAATTTGACCACTTTTGAAAAATTTGATTTTGACCCAAAATGGCCTAAGTCCTGCCCCACCCCACCACAGCACTCTACAGCACAGCCACTTTGGGTACGCAGTTCGATGACAAAAGTTGCTCAGCTCACTTAGGACTTTCATTTGATACCAAATTTAACCACTTTTGAAAAACTCTATTTCGACCACTTGACCCCCCGCCCGACTGACCCTTCAAAACGGCAAACTGGAACCAGCCCAGCAATATAGGCACGTCGGATGACAAAACGGATACCGGGAATGAGCTGGGCACACCAGAAAACCCCTATAGACAAAGTTTTGAGAGGCCAGGTACAACCTATTATGGACCTCCAGGAAGCGGTTTCCGACTTGACCCTCCCGACGGCAAAGTGGAACCAGCCCAGCAAGATGGGTGGATCTGACGGTAAAACTGACTGAGGGAATCGATTCTCCGTGCCAGAAAACCCTTGTATGGAAGATTTGAGCTTTCAAAGTTGAATAGATAGCGAGAAATTTCGATTTTTCATTTTTCGAATTTTCGCCATTTTTGACGGGTCACTGTGGTCGCTAGGGAAGTGATAGAGAAACGAAACATGGACCGTTAGTTAGTAGTTCAATATATGTAATTTCTGTCGTTTTGGCCTGATATATTTATTTTATACGTATGTAATTTCAGAATATAAAAAGAAATCAGCTCCAGCTCGTAACGTTCGACCTGAGCGACGACCACAAAAATGGTCAATTTTCGCTCTGAGCCGACTTTGCGGCGCGCTGCGACGCAAAAAAGTAGCGATTCTTGAATTAGTTCTTGAGGGTACTACTAGACCCTATAGCCCTATAGGTTGGCCCACCGCTGCAGATCACGTGAAAGCGGCGAACATTATGTACAATTCAACCATCAAATAGGAGAAACCGGAAAAAACATCGCCGCCATAACCGGTCCGGGGTGCAACATTTTAACGGTAAGTGATACGGGGCTGAAACTCCACAGATATACTAAACTCGATGTGCTCTACAATTTGCGCATGAAATCTGCGCAGGATTTTGCGGAGCTTCTCCAGCCACTTTTCACACATATTATAAGGGTCGCTGCCGCGACCCCTATGATAACAACCATCAACAACATACAGATACAACGTACTTTGGAAGCAACAGGAGTGTTGACGTTATCTTGTGCTTGAGGTGTCAGTGTCAAACTCGGAGATGGACAATTCGATACCGAAGTCGACGGCGTTGTTATGACTGGAGCAGATACTACATTTTCTCGAGGACTTGTTTCAGAAGCCAGACGAGGGCGCTTAGTAGGTCTCACAAAACCGCTTTCTACAAGTTCGTCATCAAATTTCTTTCTTTTAATATCTCTTGTGGAGCGTCTGGTCGGCTGAGAAGCGGACATGACATATATATATACGTATATGTAGATAAATGCACTATAATAAGCAGCAACGATAAGAAATTAACTATACGTATATATTCACACCCCAGGTTAGTTTTGAGACAAGTGGGACTTTTCCCGAAACCAAAACATCGAGAGCAGAAAAACGGTAACGCAGTTTTCGCTTCTGATTGAAAATTAATCAAGTTTTAACTTAACGTTCAGCCTGAAATAGTTGTTCAAATATATGTATATAGATATAGTATTTTTAAAAAACAGTATTCACAAGAACTTTTATGGGTAAAATCGTTACAAATTGCTGAGCGATTTTACCTCGGATTTTTAATGAAATTTTCAACAAAATCACTCTTATTCTAAATTCTTGACGAAAAATGTTTTACCCTGGGCTTATTCTAGGGATTTTTTCTGGGGGGGGGGGGCTTCTTGGGGGGCCCCCCCCCCCCCAAAGGTCCGAGGGGCAAGGAATTTTTTTTGGGGGGGGGGGGGGGGGGGGGTGGGGGGGAATTTTTCGAAAAATATGCTAAAAATAGCGCTATTTTTCTAGCATATACTATAAAAGTTGATTTTCATAGCAAAAATAAGCAGATTTAGTGTTGAAAAGGGCAAAAATTGAGTAAAAATCTCCGGCGAAGCCGGAAAATTTTTGAAAATTTGGCCTTCTGAGCGATTTTTACAGGTCAAAAGTTGGAACCAAAAGGGTCACCCACTTGTTTTGGGGGGGGGGGGCGATTCTTGGGGGACCGATTTTTGGAGGAGGGGAAGGGTGTTTATGGGGGGTCCCCCACCCCCCCACCGCTAGAATAAGCCCAGTTACCACCCCTCCAAATACCTACACTTACTAAATTTAGGGCATTTTCCCCCAGCTATTTTTCCAACCTCCCCACCCCAGAAATTTCTGGGGGTCCCCCAAACACTGTCTAATGTTAAAATTACTTAATGATATCATGTTTTTCGTCATTAGCATTGGCTGAAAATGCGATTTTTGTTATAAAAATAGAAAATGTTTTGGGAAGGTTTGGGGGACCGGGGGGGGGTCTAAAAAGCATAGTTTCACCGGAAATTTTGGTTGGGGAGGGGGGAGGCAAACTTCGGAAATTTGGTGGTCGACCTCCGAATTGTGATGGGGAGTACCCCCCTCCATAGGTGTAACGGAGATTTGGGGTGAGGGCCCCCCCAACTTTTTTTGGGGGACAGTGGCGGATCCAGGATTTTGTAAAGGGAGGGGCCCGAGCTCAAGGGGTTCAGGGTAACGCCAGAATTGCGAATATATGCTAACCCTGAGATCTTTATACGTCTTTCGACAGTGTACAGAGATAGTTCTAAGTTGTGATTCCTGATTCTAGAACTAACCACTGCAACTAATTCAACGTTCTGCAACTGTTGAGATCAATAAAACCAATTTTGTCTGCCCAGTCTTTGGCAATATGTCGCGTTCAGATTAAATTCTTCGGTTTGCGCGGTTTAAAACTGTTTTGGCGAAACGAATTTTGTCAAACGTGCCAAACGAGAACCACGGCGAAGCCGTGCGCGGATGGCCGCGCGTGACGGCCCCATCACCGCGCGAAAAGTACTCAAAAGATAGAGGAGACTTTGCTGATTCAGAAAATACTAATCTTAACGCAATACGTTGCGTCGTTAAGAAGTTATGAGCGTTTAAAGTTGATTGCTTAAGTTTTCAACCATGTCCATACGATGGTGTCTATGTAAATTTTTGCAGTCCTTGATATATATTGCAAGCTCACTAAAATATCGCAATCTACTCCGAAAGCCGTTACAAATGGACGTGAATCACTCTATTTATCATCCCACATTGTATCGCTAACTTCATAATTCCATTTGCTGAATATTGGCTGAAACTAATTGAAATGCAATTTTGCCTGCCCTTAAAAGAAAACTTAGGACGGGGGGGGCCCAGAATCTTAAAGGGAGTGGCCCAAATTGCAAAGGGGGGGGCCCCGGGCCCCCGGGCCCTCCCCCTGGATCCGCCACTGTTGGGGGACCCCTCTGGAGTCCCCCAACCCCCCCCCCAGGACGCCCCCCAAACATCCCCCCTAAATTTTTTCAATTTTTATGCCAAAACTCGCATTTTCAGCCGTTTCTAATGCCAATGAATATTCAAATATGAAGTGATTTTGACATTAGACATGGTTTTTAAACTCGAAAACTTGCTTGCCAACATGTTTCCAAGTCCAAAATAAGGTCAATAATGAGCCAGAAAGTTAATAATACAGTTGAAAATGTGTATTCCTCAAAATAATAGACACTTTAAGCCAAAATTTTGGACATTTTTGAAAATTTTTGCAAAATTTACTCCCACCACCCCCCAACTTACACCATAGTTTCCCTGGAACTTTGTGTCTGGGGGGGGGTAAATCTTGGCCGACCTCCGAAATGTGATGAGGGGTACCCCCCCAACCCCCCCCCCCCCCCCAGAATTCGGACCTCAGAAATTTCGAAAAATGGCCAAAAAATGCAAAATTTTCCGTACTTTAGCCCTTTTTTCATCAAAATAAGGGTTGTTCTTAACGTTTTAGGCGCTTTTGCACCGTTTTAAAGCGATTGTAGGTCAAAATTTTAGAAAAATTTTTCAAAAAAAAACCATTTTTCGACCAAATTTAGCTAACTTTTTGGGTCCAAAAATCGTTGGGGGGGTTCGGGGGGGGGGTAGCCAAAAGTTGGGGGAGGGTAAGTCAAAAAATCTGGGGGGGGGTAAATTTGGTCAAAAATTTTATTGGGGGGGGATACCCCCCCCCCCAAAGGAAACTATGACTTACACCTATGCCCCCCTCGAAGTCGAACCCCCCCCAAATTCGGACCACAGAATATTCAAAAAATGGCCTAAAAACGAAAAGTTTTCTGTAATTTAGCCCTTTTTTCATCAAAATAAGGCTTGTTCTTAATGATTTAGGCGTTTTTGCACCGTTTTAAACCGATTTTAAGCCAAAATTTGAGAAAAAGTTTTCAAAAAATTACCATATTTTAGCAAAATTTAGTTGCTGGGGGGGGGGGTAACTAAAAGTGTGGGGAGGGATAGTCAAAAATTCTGGGGAGAGTAAACTTGGTCCAAAATTGGGGGGGGGGAGGCATAGGTGTACCTGGGGAGGGGGGAACCCCTCCCCCCAAATGGAAAAGTGCCGATCCCACTCTCGAAATTTTGGAGGCAGACCCCACCCCCAAATGGCCAAATCCCAGACCCCACCCTCGAAATTTTGAAAATTTAGCCTCAAAATTAGTAAAAATTCTAAATTTTCGAATAAACGAGTAAAAATGATGATTTGACTTTTAGTTGGAAATAACATTTAACCGACCGCCCGCAACCTCCCCCCCCCAGCACCTCCCCCCCAATTTGGACCTCAGACATTTCAACAAATGACCATTTTTCGACCAAATTTAGCTAACTTTTGAATGAAAATTTCCGGTAATTTAGCCATTTTTTCTTCAAACTAGGGCCTGTTTTTAACATGTTTAGTCGTTTTTGCAACGACATAAAACGATTTTAAGTCAAAATTTTCAAAAAATTCGACCGAAAATAGCTAACATTTTGGTTCCAAAAATCGAATGGAGGGTCGGCGGCCATTTCTACGAAAAAATCTCCGGCGACGCCGGAAAATTTTTGAAAATTAGCCTATTTTTGGTAAACATTTGGGCCCCCAAAAAAATCCCGGGGGGGGGGACAAAAATCCCGGGAGGGGGCGATTTCGGGAGGGAAGGCATTTTCGGGGGGGGAAGGTCAATTTCGGGGGAGGGCCGCCCCCCCCCTGGTAAAAAATACCCTGACCTTTGGTGGTGGGGGACATTTAAAATGGCTTTTGAAAGGCTATACATACAAGTAATTATAAATTACAATTTATATACAATTTGGAGTGATATTGGCAAATTTCGGCACAAATTGGTCAATTTTCAGGTCCTATTTTCGCATACTAAAACTGTTGGCAGAAGCACTTCGCCATTGAAGCCACATTGAAAAAGGAGCAAGCCTTATTTTGGACTCAGAAAGATGTTGGAAATCACGTGTTCGAGTTTAGTACCACTGTTTAATGTTAAAATTACTTCATGGTTTGGTGTTTTTGGGCATTAGAATACGATTTTTTTGCAAAAAAATAGAAAAATTTGGAGGGGGCTGCGACCGCTCCCCTAGAGAGGGGTAAGTAGGGCAGGGGGGCGAGCTCAAAGTATAAATATGCCTAAATTTTTAGCGAAAAATCCGCATTTTTAAGGTAAAAAAGCAAAAATTGCTGTTTTTAAGCTTAAAATGAGCTTATTTATAAATCCATAAGTTACCTAAAAATTGAGATAATTTTTGAAAATTTTTACCTCAAAAACTTAATTTTTGGACACTTGGGCGACCCCCAAAAAAGTTGGCGGGGGGGCTTCCGAAAAGCGGGGGCGACAGTGGGGGCGGGGCTCCAAAAAGTGGAGGGGAAACCGAAATGTGGGGGCCTCCACCTGCACTCCCGCCCCCATTAAAAAATTGGCAGGGGGAAGCTTCGGGGTTCTCCAGACCCTCCTCAATCGTGTATATATATTTTTCCGTTATATATACCTAACTTACGTTTACATCGCCGTTTAAATATTTTTGTTATATTATATGTCCCGGTTTATTGGTGTACTGCAAAATGTATGCAGTTTACGAGATAATGCATTCCATAATGTCTTTGAAAAGGAATTTTGCCTCCAACATTAGATGCAGCCTGTTTCCATGTTTGTACTTTTCTATTTCTACTTTTATTTCAGATTCATTACGGATATGAAACGTGATTTGTCTGGTTTTGAATTTTGGGAACTTTGCCTACATAAGTCACGGCTTATGGTAGCTCCAATGGTTGATCAGAGGTAGTGCTAGCTTACAAGTGACTTGCTGGACACTTGCCGGCAGATTTTTTGCTGCCTTATAAATTGCAATCATAAAGCCAAGCTACAACCTTGGTCTTAAAAATTTTAGAGAAAATTTAAAAAATATTTAACATTGCCTCTGGGGTGAAGTGAAAATTTTGGAAATTTGGTGGTCGACTCCCGAAACCGGACCTTAGAGCGTATCTACCTCCCCAGAATTCCGACTTCAGCGGTTTCAAAAAATGCAAATATTGTGTTTTTCTTCAAAATAAAAGGATTGTGTTTGGGCGTTTTTGCACCGTTTAAAGCAGTCAAAATTTAAGAAACTTAAAGGTCTGGTTAAGCAAATGTATACATAGCTTTCTTAAGCACGTCCTCTACCTTGAACCTTTTCCTCAAAAGTATATAAAGCGTAACAAATTCTTAAGCATTCTTAAAAAGTTCTTAACAGGTTATCTATGTTTAAGTGTCTACTGTATATGTACCTTTGTTTTTAATTTTTCCTTGATTTTAATTGATAGCTATTAACGTTGGCATTGCGACTGACTTTTTGATTCGAGTTCTTGGCATTTCTAGTGAGCAAAAAACAGAAGTTAGTGCCTCTATACATATTTAATTTACTTGTAAATACTGTAAAATTATTGTAGTGAGTTGCCCTGGCGCTTACTATCCAGAAGACATGGAGCCGAGCTTTGCTATACTCCAATGTTGCATGCTAATGTTTTTGTGAAAGATTCTACGTATCGACGTGATAATCTTCATACTTGTCCGACGGATACTCCATTGATGATTCAGGTACATTATGTATATAATAATATATGCGTATGTCCTATATGCTAGTTGTTGTGGGCTATGAGTAATGGGGTTTGAAAAGAGAATTTCCAAAACGAGTAAACGCGTTTTGAAGTAAATGCATACCGTTAAACGTAATATATTATATTTCTTGTGTGTGTATATACTTGTGAAAAACATTTTTAGTTTTGTGCCAATGATCCTGTTCACTTAGCAGCCGCTGCGGAGATGTGTTCAAATCTTTGTACTGGAGTTGATCTAAACCTAGGCTGTCCTCAGGCTATTGCTCGTCGCGGATATTATGGCGCCTTTCTTCAGGACGACTGGCCATTGATTGAACGTCTAGGTTGGTCAGCCTTACTTTTACATTAGAATATGCAGTGTGCGTGCCAGCATATATACCTACATGTATGTATGCACTTAATAAGGACAGCACAGGGACTTTGCCTGGGATCGGCAGGCGCCAATTTTCTAATTTTTGACCGAAAGTTTGATGAAATTTGTATATTTGATAACATTTATGTACAGTTACACTGGCGGATCTAGGATTTGGTGACGGGGGGTGCGGTAAAACAATGTCAGTCTGGGGGGCGGAGCCTTCCAGAAGTTGAAAAAATTTTTTGTTTTTGCAACAAAATTGGTCTCCGAATCTTTAAATCTTTTCATTTTGAAGAACTGAGAAAATTTTTAAAAAACAACCCATTTTTAGGCAAAAATAGCAATTTTCTCCTAAAAATCGGACGGATTTCAAGCTTTTTCTTCATAAATGCAATAAATATGCCGTTAAAAACTAGATAATTCGCGTCGAAGGCACGAAATTTTTTGGTTTTTTGCCCTTTTCACTATTTTCTCCTTAATTTTTCCTACCTTCGAATCGCGATCTGGGGGCGCCCCCTCCCCTGGATCCGCCCCTGTACAGTTAGTTACGTAGTTACGCTATTACAAATGACAGTTTTGCCTTTATGAATAGGTACAATATTAACTGTTTAAATTATTGCAAAGATTTAGGTTAGTCCCCTTAATCTCTGGTGCACCTGTTATTACAATATTGCTCCAGATTGATTGATGATTTATTAGTCTGTCCTTTCTTCTTATGCCGGCAGAACGACAGGGCCATAGCGTCTTCAGCATTAGAAATCCTATGCAAATAATCCAAGACTTTCTTAGGGTGTCGCAATGCCTCAGAATCCAGTAGATCAGTGGCACCGAACACTATACCTCTCGCCGCTGTGGCTGGGCGACCGCGCCACAAGTGATGGCCAGCAGTTTCCTCGTCTTCTTTGCACAGTCCACAATCCGGGCTGTCTTCTTTGCAAATGCTGTGTGACTTAGTAGTGAAGATCTGTAAATCTGTTTTATTAGTTACTATTGCATTAGCCTCTAACATAGGCATATAAAATGCTTGATTAGTACATCTCATGACCCCACTGATTATTTGGTGTGAGTCTGTTTTAGTGCAAAGCGTAGCCCTCACTGATGTTCCCATAACCACAAAAATAAGGATTTTTCCTGATTTGCAGAAGACGGTGCAATATGCTAAAATGATTGAAAAGGCTGGAAGCAAAGTACGGTACATTTCACGGAAAGAGTGCCAGTTGGAGAAGTTTTAACAATTGGAGAAATAGCGCCAACTAATGGCGATTTTCGCCAAAGTTGAAGTAAAGTCCAAACAGAATTGGCGAAAAGCCATTGTAAAAACCTTTTTCCTGAATAATTTCATACCTTTTCGCCAATATTGGCGAAAAGTCCGGACTGACTGGGCAAATTTATTCTTCCAAACAGTCCGGACTTTTCGCCAATTTTGGCCAAAAAGTATGGAATTATTCAGGAAAAAGGTTTTTACAATGGCTTTTCGCCAATTCTGTTTGGACTTTACTTCAACTTTGGCGAAAATCACCAATGTTGGCGATATTTCTCCAATTTTTAAAACTTCTCCAACTGGCACTCTTTCCGTGAAATGTACCGTACGTGTCGTGTTCTTTTCCTCTGTTCGTTCTGTTGAGCATCTTTCTCGTGGCTCGTATTAAAATCGAGTCTAATGGTGGTGGTTTTCGTTTTTGCTATATATATTGTTACTGTCGTGTTATGTTCGTGGACATTTGGCTTCGTTTTCACCCTTCCCCCCCCACCCCCCCCATCTGTTTATCCTTTTTCACTATCCTTCCGCTTCTCTCTCCCTCCTTTTCCTTTTTCTCTATTTTCCATTCAGTTCCTCCCCTTTCCATCTGCCCGGCTGACCCCGTCTCGTTTCTTCCGCTCCCCAGTCTCCTCGCCCCTCGGTGTTTACTATTCCCCCTCCCGGACACCACCGCCCCCCCCCCCCCCCACTTTTCTTTTTCTTCTTGAACCTCTTCCGCCCCCCCCCCCGTCTTTATCCCAATTTTTACCCTCTCTACCTCCCCAAATCCACTCCACCACATACTACTTCCCCCATACCTCTTTTTTCCATTCGATTTTATTTTTCCCCCCCCCCATGTTTTTCCCGTTGTGTACGGGTTATAACACTTTCCATTCCTCTATTTTGGGGGGGGGGCGTTTTTTAAATTCAAGTTTTGAAAAGGTGGCCAATGAAAATAGCGCTGATTTTCTAGAAAAAGCTACGTTGATTTATTCTTTATGTGCAAGCCTCCTTGAAAATTTGAAAATGTCTTTGAGGCTAGCCCCCTCGAAAATTTGAAGATTTCTTTGGGGCAAGCCTGCGTGTACCTATAGCCGTCTGACTTTTTCCCAGGCAAACATTCTGCAGGAGGAAGTTGGGGGTCCCCCCAGGTCTGGGGAGTGGCACAGCTTTTTAGGGGGCGAAAATTTTTTCGACATATGCTTAAATAGCTATTTAAACTGCCGAGCTGAAAATTATGCAATTTTTGTCTAATTTTAAGCTTAGAATTAATAATCTCAAAAATCCGGTGAAGCCGGAAAGGGTTTTGAAAGTTTACTCTCAAAGCCGTATTCGTCTGTTGACTTGAGAAGTCTCTAATCCTGGAGGGGGCGACCCAAGTCTGGGGCGCCCTCCACCCCCTCTCCCCCCCCTGTAGGAAAACGCCATGCCCTGCCCTATGTTAATGTACACGTAGTCTAATTTGCTTTATTTGCTTCTTTAGCCTTCTAGTGCATATCAATATACGTGAACGTCTTGCTAAAGCCTCATCTTTAGCAGAGTTTAGAAGTATTATGGAGGACCTAAGGACAGCTTGCCAGGTGACCTTTCTTTCTAATATTACGTCCATTTGTGCACCAATATCAACAGTATCTCTTGCTCAAACTTAAGATCTTAAGGGGGGATCCATTTTTGGCCGATTTTTCGACCATCTCCGATTTTGCTCATTTTCACATATTTTGTTCTCTGATTGGTATCTTTTAACGAGTTTTTGAAATTAAAGTCGGATCGTTTACGGTTAATCAGTAATTTCACTTCAAAGTTGAGATCTCATGTGTTAAACACAGGAAACTGGAAAAGTTTCAATTTTTTGACTAGTGTCAAAAAATCTCGAAACTGGGCAAAGATTATCAGCATAATTTGGTATCATTAGAAACGTCTATTTGTATACTTTAATTTGTTGGAATTAGATTTTTTAGTTAGGCCTTTAAATTTTTTAAAATAATTTTTGAAGGTTGCTGACTGTGAAATTTGGCGTTTTTCGTTGTTGATAACTGGGGTGTTTCAACTTTGATCAAGCATTAAATAAGTTGAAAGGCCTAACTAAAAAATCTGATTCCAACAAATTACAGTATATAAGTAGACGTTTCTAACAATACCAAATGATGCTGGTAATCTTTGCCCAGTTTCGAGATTTTTTGTCACTAAAAATTTAGTTTTTAACCAAAATTTTGAATTTTTCGATTTTTTACCTATTACGTGAGACCATTGCAATCAGCAGCTACCAAATGCCAAAATATCTCGTTTCTCGTTATTTCTGGTGGCTGTAGTTCGGTGTTGACTACAATTATTCCAGCTAAGTAGCCCAACGTGGTCGCTGCATCCCAATCTACCCATATAGCAAAAATAGCGATTTTTTCAAATTTCTCAAAATATGACAAATTTGACATCAGTCGAAAGCTGTTAATGCGGGGAACATTTTTGCTTCTTGGGCTATGGTCCGCAAATGCACCAAATTGAAGTTAATGGCTGTTAAAGGGTTTTGTTATCTAACCTCAACATTGGCCTTGCTGCTCCTTAAAAGTCGTTAAAAAGGCATGAAATCACGTTTAGCCTGCCAACACCGGGACAAAATGAATTCTTTAGATCAATTTTCAAATGTACACCCCGTTGAAGCTCCAAAATCGAAGACTGTATAAGGAAAATTGCCTTAGTCTCAAGCGGTACCCTCGTTTCGCCCGTTATTACAATTGCAAGCAGTGGAGACATGGATGAAACAACTCAATATTTAAACTTGGTACGTACAACATGTGTGGCTACATTATGTGTAAAAATGAGCGAAATCCGTGACTATAAATTTTTTCATGTTGGACCCCCCCCCTTAAGCTTAAAATGTTGCAGCCATAATTTCTTTGCCTGATCTTAGAATCAGTCAAACTGAAAGAAACTGAATTAAACATATATATGGTTGAATTTTTGTTACTCGAGAACAGACCTATGTACACAAACAGTTACTTTTAACTAAAATTTCAAAATGCAGTGCGTAAACTTAAATTTGGAATGGCAAAGACAATTATTAGAATTGTAAAGTCTACGTATATGAGGAATAAATTAAGATGTAGAAAATGTCAGGGCTTGGCTAGGTTGGGCCGGGCTTTTTCTGTTGGAAACAGCGCGGCCTAGCCCTTACTAATTCTTTCAGGCCCGGCCCTGATTGAAAGCCATGTCTGCACGACCCGATCGGGACAGGGCCGGGCTTTGACGGTCTAATCTCATCTCAGCTTGGGACACTTTTATAGTTGCTCGATAGTTCCGACAGCTAGATTCTGGCTATAGTGGGCACATGCCAAAGTTGGGAAAAGTAGGCAAAATCCAGCTTGCTCATAAACTTTAGCTAATTTCTTCATAACCAAGCGCGATTTCATAATAACTAAAATGGCCCTCAGCTTACAAGGCCAAAATTGATGATAGACATGAAGTTACACTTGATGTAAAGACGATGTCTTAACTCCGAGTAAGGGATGACCAATCATTATTTAAGCTCGAAATTATTTCTTTTCCAGCAGATGCAATTCATTGTGAGACAGTGGATGTTTAGTGGTCTCTTTACTTCCTTGGGTTTTTAGCTTCTATTTCGTGTGTTTAGCAGTCGGGTAATTTTGTGGGCGTCTGCACGGGATGCTTTTGTTATAAATAAGCAAACTTTCCAGCTCTGGTTTACACTTCGTTTGACAGATAGGACGACCAGGATTCGTAGAAATCCGACCATACGTTTTCATGCCGAAGTAAGAGTCACTTGAGCTAGCAGAATGAACAGCTTTTGTGTCTTTTATGTCCTGTGTCTTCATAATACGTACATTCATTTTAGCCTAACTATGATCAATACATGGAACGAAATTTGTCAGAAGATGTCTCCGGTGACATTCCCTACTGGCTTTGCCAGCCATACGTACGCCCCCCGTAAGTCTAGTAATCTACTTCCATGGTCATGGTGGCAGAAACTTTCTTAGCTAATTTTAATTTATTTATTCTAAATTTTGGACATTGATGAGTTTCAAGATTGTAAATCAAGTTCATTTTTAGTCCCACCGACAATTCTTCACGCAAACGAAATGTCGATGATTTGGACGTGGATGAAAATTCGGAAACGAAGAAATCCAATTTAGTAGAAGGCAACGACGAAGCGGGCTTATCAAAGAAAAAGCAGAAAAAGCTAAACAGGAATCCCAGAAAGTCTTTTAGTACCGCTGATAAGAAAGTGTTTACAATGTGTGCTTGCCTTAATCCAATTGTGAGTAACCTAACTCATGCTATACTTGTTCATCTTTGCTTGTTTAAATATTATGTAGAATTTTAAGTAACAAGAAAGAATCATAGACATTTAAATTAGAAATTAATTTCTCAAGTACGTTTAGTCTGGAGTTGATTTCATTTGAATCTATTTCGGCAACAACTGTGCTATTCTGTATACTGTGTGAAAATTTACTATCTTCTTTGTATTTTGCGTCAAAGATTTATTTTAGAGTTTGAGGTGTGATCACTCCTCTTGTAAGAAGTGCTGCAAGAAAATGTGCATTCGCGATCTGCTGAATTGTGAAGGTAAGTTAAGTCAAACCCGACCAAAAACTACGTATGTAGTTTTCAACTACCCTTAGCACACCCATTCTTGAGGGTCTGTCACAAAACCTGTTTTGAGTCGTGATCCCTGGGTGGACTACATCTTGATCCACCCTTACTTTTCTTTGATGCGCACGGATTTTTCCGAAATCCAATTTTAAATTGGTGTGCGGGAGGGTAGCGGTGCACACCAATTTTTGAGTCATGGAACGATATCTACAGAAATTTTGCAAATTTATTCGTCTTTATGATCCACTCAGCTAAAACAATCCAAATTTCTTTATTGCAAGAAATTTTAAAAATAAAAAAAATAAAAATTAAAAAAATGACCTGAATTTTACTCAATCTCCAAAAGACTTGTAATGGCTAATCTGCTTCTCGTCCGCTCACCGAAGCTAAGCACAAGTAAAAACCAATTTTCTGCGTCAGGTACACTGCGTCCCGTCCGCTCACCCAGAATGGGCAGGTGTTAGAATAAAATATTCAGAAAAATTTTGCTTAAATTTTTTATTTTAGGATTTTCGAGTAACACTGTTTATCCTAGATCAAGTATTGCATTCGAAAAAATTTAATGTCTGAGTTTTTTTAGTCTAACATCTGCCCATTCTGGATGAGCGAACGGGACGCAGTGTACTTGGAATCTTATATGTGAAAAAATTCAAAAATTAAGTCGAATTTTTGGTAATTTTTTGTAAGAATCTTTTAACACGTCTAATTGTTACTTGTTACTAAAGTCTGACCAAAAATTCTTGGAACCGAAATGTGAGCGACTGTCCTGAGTTATCATTTGAAGGTAGCCTATATAATGTATATATTTTTCGAATCCTCAGGAACCCGAGATTTCGAAAATCCGAAAAATTCCGAAATTCCGGATTTCATTCACGGAAAATTTAAAATTTTTAGTTTTTCGCCCAATTTTTATCGCAATCAAAATTTGGTTCTGACAGTCGAATAGAGCTGGTCCTGCTACACATTTTTGCTCTTAGAAGCTTTTCACGAAAATGCACCCAATTTCCGGAATTCCGGGTTTTCAAAATTACCGAATTTTAAAAATTTCCTCCAATACCCACAAGATGGGTATCATTCGAAAGCTCTTATCGGGCTGAACAACTTTTGTAATAGACCGAACTGGTGAAAATGCACTCAATTCCCGGAATTTGCGAAAACCGGATTTTCCGGATTTTAAAAATTTTCTCAAATGCCCACAATATGGGTATCATTCGAGAGCTCTTGATGAGCTGAACAAATCTTGTAATAGAACCAACTTGGGGAAATGAGCCCAGTTCTCGGAAATCACGAAAATTTCCAAGCTAGAGTGAAATCCGGAATTCGTGAATTCCGGGATTTAGGTGCATTTTCAGACATTGGTTCTATTACAAGATTTGTTCAGCTCATCAAGAGCTCGCGAATGATATCCATATTGTGGGGATTGGAAAAAATTTTTAAAATCCGGAAAATCCGGTTTTCGCGAATTCCGGGAATTGAGTGCATTTTCACGAGTTCGTTCTATTACAAAAGTTGTTCAGCCCGATAAGAGCTTTCGAATGATAGCCATCTTGTGGGTATCGGAGGAAATTTTTAAAATTCGGTAATTTTGAAAACCCGGAATTCCGGAAATTGGGTGCATTTTCGTGAAAAGCTTCTAAGAGCAAAAATGTGTAGCGGGACCAGCTCTATTCGACTGTCAGAACCAAATTTTGATTGCGATAAAAATTGGGCGAAAAACTAAAAATTTTAAATTTTCCGTGAATGAAATCCGGAATTTCGGATTTTTTTGGATTTTCGAAATCTCGGGTTCCTGAGGATTCGAAAAATATATACATTATATAGGCTACCTTCAAATGATAACTCAGGACAGTCGCTCACATTTCGGTTCCAAGAATTTTTGGTCAGACTTTAGTTTTGCGTAAATCATGTATGTTACAATGTAGTTGACGATAGAAAATTGGTTTTTACTTGTACTAGAATCTGCTTAGCTTCGGTGAGATGACGGAAGCAGACTAGCCATTACAAGTCTTGCACAAATTGAGTAAAATTCAGGTCAATTTTTTAATTTTTTTAAATTTTCTTGCAATAGATGAAATTTGGATTGTTTTAATGAGTGGATCATGAAGTCGAAGACGAATAAATTTGCAAAATTTCTGCAGAATATCGTTCCATAACCCAAAATCGATATGAAGCGCTACCCTCCCGCATACCACTTTCAAATTGGATTTAGGAAAAATCCAGAGCGGATCAAAGAAAAGTAAGAGGTGGATCAAGAAGTACTCCACGCCTTACTGATCATGACTCAAAAGGTTTTGGGCCTGACTCAAGAAGTGGGTGTGGTAAGGCTACGTACGTCCAAAAACTTAAATTATCAAATCCAGTTCACTCCAAAGATGTTATTTATCATTGTTGTTAGCTTCGACATAGTTCTGTTGCTTTCCTTTTTGATAGGTAACATTTTACATGAAGTACGTATATTATAAAAGTAAGTGGTTAGAAAGGCGACAGACATCAATGAATTTCGAAAATCTGTATAAAAATTTTAAAACTTCTTTAACTTTTTAACTTAACTCCAACACTCATATCATAACATTGCATTGGAATATAAAGGGATGTCTGTGAAAATCTGCATTCGTTAATCACGAGTACATAATGGTAGTCGTACGAGTATAGTCTCTGTTATCAGAGCACAAATTATGCCTTATTCTCTGTTCGCTAACGGCTAACCCCCCCCCACAAAATGGGCCCGTTACTTTAAAGGAATTCGCACGCGGTGTTTGTGTTCTAAAGCTCGTAACATGAGCACTGAATAGTTGTGTTTTCGAGCTTCAGCATGCAATCGTAGCTGGCAAATTTGAAGTGATTGGTCTAATTTGTGGGGGGGGTCAGCCGTTCTGTCGCAAGCAGATCATGTCGAAGCTTTGATAACAGAGACGGCTTAGTGTCATACTCTTATCATTATGTACTCTTGGTTATATATATTAGTGCTTGCTTCCTATAATTTCAGGTCATAAGCTCTGGTTTCGAAACATTCATGAAAGAAATTTACACAAGGTTCAGGCAGATGATAGTCCTATTGCGTAGCTCCCATTTTCTGGGAAACTGTTTTCGTGGAAAGCACATCCTGTGATCATCAGTCCAACTGACGGGCCGAGACTGTCGGCTTGAGAGCTGGAACTGGTTTGGATGTTGGGGCAACTGATATGAAGAGGTGGCCGGCCTAGTACAGGAGAAGCTGAGAACTTAAATTCACTGAACTGATCTAGTCACTGCATGTTCTTTCTGTACTTTGATATTAATTTATATATTAAAAACTTATGTGATATTGTTATCAACGGCTAAACCCGGGATAAGCCGCTAACCTGCGTTAAATATAAATGTAAAAAGGAAGCAACATTAGTCAGAGTTCGGAACTTAAGAGGAGGGGATTATAATGGGTTTGTCCAGTGTTTGCGGGATTTCAATTCTACAGACCGCCATGTAAACCACGTGCGTGGGTAAAAAAGTATGAAGTCTCTGACTGCTAGCTGGTTTCTCGAATCCACAACGCCTACGAAAACCTGTCCAATCCCCCATTTTGGCGACATCCAACGTCAATACCCACTTAAAAATTTCTCATATTTGGGACCATTTCATCATTAGGCATAAGTTGTCAAACCTGAGCCAAGCGCTTGTAGACAAGAAAAAAGGTAGGGGCACATGTTTATCATCTGCTTAACAGACATTTTAAGAAATTCCATTGGCAAACCAGGAAGCCAACCCCCTCCCAAACCAAACTACAGTTGTTAATCTTATCGTTATCTATAATTAAAAATTCTGCACCAAGATTGCGTAGGGTCACTCTGATTCTTTAAAATGTTGGTTCGAGTATTTGCTGCAAATTTTGAAAGACTGTAATTTGCTCAATTCTTGAAATTCAAGGATAATTTTTATATCATTTTAATGCTTAGAATGTGCTTGTTAACAGCTAGGTAGGGTATACCTGTCTCATTCCAACTCTTCGACTTGAACATTCAATAACAAGAAAACAATTTTCGAACATGGATTTCTCGAATCTGGTTGCGATTTTCAAAATTTTACATTTTCGTTGCTGTGAGTATGCCGTAGAGAGCTCTCTGTTGGGCATAACATGTGCTTTAGGACTACAAATATGATCAATACTTGACCGACGGACCAGCGCTGTTGAAATTGTCGAAATTTTGCAATATTTGATTTTTCGAAAAATTACCTGTTTTGGACCTCGGAAACCAATCTTCGCTGTTATCTCTTAAACCTTAACGATTCGAAGAATACTCTTTTGAACAAAGTTGTAGGTCTTGGTGAGACGATTTGAATGATTATAAGTTCGTCCGTTTAGGGTACGCACACTGCAAATTATGGCGGATTAAAGCAAGTTTCTCCAATACTCAAATTTTTCACGCCGCGACTTTTCTAAAATCTTTTCTAGGCTGAATGATGTAATTGTAGCAAATTTGAATAAATTTCTACGACAATTGCACTTTTAAAGCCCAAAAGTGCACAGCCCGAAACAGCACCTTGACTACCTACCACCTCACGGTAATTTTCAGTCGATATGTCTAATATTTGCCGAAACATATTTCAGTAATGTCCATTGGAAACCAGGGAGCCCACCGCATCTCAAAGTGCAATCGTTATATTGTCCACAAAATTAGCTTTATGAAGGACAGGAAAAATTCTTTTCCAAGAATTTTAAAATCAATACAATTCTGACAATGACAGTCTGAATAGTAAAGTTCAAATTGTATTGCTTCAAAATTTATTTTCTGAAGTAATGTTTCAGGCACTGAAACTGAAACTATTTTGGGAGGATACCTGAAACGGATGGAAATTATTTTAGGCTGCCGAATCAAACTGAAACTAAAGTTTGTTTCCCTCAAAACTTGAACTTTTTGGGGGTTCAAACCGCTATTTTGTTAATATTTTGCAGTGGTGGGAGCCGAAACAACCATAAATTTATGCGCTATATAATTTCTGAATACTAGAAACCAAAATCTGTTACTAAAACAACACTACCTAATCTTTTGCGCAATATTGCATGTTTGGAAATAACTTGAAACAAGTGGCGGCAACTCCGAGGGCCTTTTCAAGAAAGGGCACAGTAGAGTAGAGTTTTAACTCCGCACTACGGTTGTTTCGATTTTTGATTCGAATCGAACCAAGAGTTTTGATGCGACTTGATTTTTGATTAATCGAACTGAATCAAATCTAATTGAATTTTCAGAAGCCAAAATCGAACTGAATCAACTCAGAACTTTTGTCCATGAATCAGTAATTTTGATTTTGATGCGATTTTGATTCACATTTTGATTCAGCAGAAGATATGCTAAAAGTTTTCATTTAGTCTCATAAATGCACTATGAAAAATACTTTTTCATGCATGCATCTTTTCGAGTACTGTTGAACCCATTATTATGTACATTTAAGGATTATTATGTACGTTTATGCTCTTCACTAGGGCAGTACTCACGGCAGAGATACCAGCAAAATCTTAACAAGGAATTTT